>PVKE010018741.1:0-29195 GCA_004027555.1 Craseonycteris thonglongyai
GAAGCAGTTTCAGGGGAAGGACCCTTTATCACTAGTTCTCAGAACCTTGTACTTGCTCTTTTCTTTCTGCCAAGTCCAGTCAAGTCAGGGAGGCTTCATAAGAACACCACGCTTGGCCTGCAGTGCATTCTCTGGAATTTGAAGGACGGAGAACCTGGCACCTAACTTGTGTGTGGAAGTTGGAAGGTAGGACAGTAGCACTGTGTCTGGAAACAGAGCGAAGGGCTGGCCCTGCGAGCAGCACTACCCTCCTGAGTAGGGCAGTGTTTTCCAGTGAGCCAGACGTGGCCACCACAGAAACGAGTGTGATGCGCACTTGTGGGGGACTCTTCCCTAGAACTGGGAGTTAGGAGGACTCTACAAGACGGTAAAACCTGTGAAAACCAAGGGCTGGAGGAATCAGAAGAGGCCAGTTGGAAGTGACAACAACACTTTCATCAGAGGACGCAAAATTGTAACACACCCTGCCCACAAAACTTCGCTACCTGATTCTAGTTCTTATTCATCAGACAAACCTCTCCTTCTATACAAAGGGAGACTTTATTGGCTTAAACCAGTGCATTCAGAGCATCACCTATCGATTGTAATAGAAGGTGGTGCAGGGGCTAGAGATAAAATTGACCACTGGCACCACGGACTCAAGGGGATCCCCTTGCCTGCGTGCATCCAAACCGCACAAAATGAGCAGGACTTCGCAGCAAAGAAGGTAAAGGCCGGGGAAGCTGGGATGGCTCAGCGGGTTAAGAGCTCGCTTTGTAGCCCCAGAGTCCGAGGATCAAATCCCGGCCCCAGCCCATGCGAACCCATGTGCTGAACTGGGGTGTGGTCTCCAGTTCGGTTCTCGCCGGGCGAGCTTTCCATGTGGGTGGCCCCTGTTTCAGTCCCCAACTCACGGGTGTGCCTCTCATGCAGAGGCCCCAGCCCGATTCCTGCCCTATGTGTCCCCTACTTACCTGTGTGGAATGAAACCATGTCAAGAACTGATGATGTACAACTTCTCTCTGTCAAAACAAAATAAATTTTAAAGAAATAAAGAAGGAAAAAAAGAAAGAAAGAAAGAAAGAAAGAAAGAAAGAAAGAAAAAAGAAAGAAAGAAAGAAAGAAAAGAAAGAAAGAAAGAAAAGAAAGAAAAGAGAGAAAAGAGAGAAAGAGAGAAAGAAAGAAGGAAAATAAAGGTCTATTTAAGGAGTTGATGCCAAGTCCTGAGACATACCATAGGCGAATTAGTGCTCTCAAAATCCTGGCTCTGCGATGGCCTCGTGGCTTGGTTATATAAGGGAAAAATCATTAATGATGGTTGCTATGGTAGTCGGGGCTGGAGGCTCTACCAATTGGTCAGGGCTAAGGCAGGGAGCAATTGATCAGGGCTTCAGGTCCTAATGCCAGTTATGGCATTGTTCTGTCTAGTTTCCAGAGGGTGCTCTGCTCTCATGAGTCCAAAGAGGAAATGTAAGGTGTTAGCTTTGTTGTATTCACTGTTTGAAGTTTACTTATATCTTAGTCATGGTTGATAGACCTGAAGCTTACCGGTAAGTGAATTTGGTGTTGAACAGAACTCAATGTCCTAAGGGCTTAATGTTTAAAAGGAGAGTACATACGGGATTAGTACAAGGAGTAGGATCTGGGGAAAAGAATGCAAGTGAGTCATAGTTCCATCAAGCTAAGCAAAGCTAGCTTGGATTAAAGCAGGGTACATGCTAAAGCAATGAAGTTACACTGTGTCCCTTCCCCTTCTGCAGACTCCCAAGTCAAAATCAGGCCAGATCTGGAGAAGGAAAGAAGTTTTAGTTTGGATGGTATTTATAGGCTTTGTGTTGTCCCAAACTAGATTTTTGATTTTTTAGTTTTTTGAGAGAGAGAAGAGGGAGGGCCCAGAGCTATCTGCATAGTTGTACATCATTAGTTGTGACTTGGTTTTGTTCCACACAGGTGGCTGTGGGGCCACGCAGGGCAGGAACTGAACTGGGGGCCTCCAACATGGGAGGCAAGAACCTTCACCACAGAACCATTCTGGCAGCTACCAGTTGTGCTGCGGTTCAGTATATGAGGTTGCATGGACCAAGGCTGGGAATTGAACCCTGAAGCTCATTATTGTGAGGCAAGTGCTCAACTAACTGCAGAGCTATCTGGAATTCCCTAGATTTTACTACCAGCGAAAAGTGGGTCTTTGTGCATCACCTGACAGTTACTGGGAAAGCCATGGGCACTTCTCATGATTGCATCCATAGTTAGAACTAATTGAAAGAGTGGCTTTGAAGAGCTATTAGTGGAAAAGAATAAAGTTGTTTTCTGCTAATATAGTAATAAATCTGAGACATTCAAAATGTTTACATGTAGCATTTAAATTTCTCCTTTGAGGTACACAGTCCTCAAATATTTATCTGAATTTTTGTGGGGGAGGTGACTTGATGAGACATGAGTTTGGTTCATCTTGTATCAGCAAAAAAAGTGGAAGACTTCAAAATGAGATTGCTGGATCTCTTTTTTATTGAATGCTGGGCACTGTCTAGCAGACAGTGCAGAAATTACCAGATTCTACAGTTCTCTTTGCCTTTGATTGACTGGGTTATTTTACAAGTCTGTAGAGATGCAAGTTAAATAGTAGAAAACTGGTAGTAATGCAAATGACTCTTGTGTATAGAAATGCAAAGGAATTCTTTCCAGGTAGACAATATAAATATCTGTGAATCAAATCCGTATTAGAACAGGTTGTGTCATCTTAACGGTGCCCTCACTAATTAGTGTGATATATGAAATCTTTGCTACACATTCATTTCATATTTGTGTGAGAAGCATGACCATGTTCTCTTTTTTTTTTAATCGCTTTTAATAGGAGGCTGAGGAGTTGGCAGAAGGTGAAACTGCTCTGAGGAATTCCCTGGGAGACGCCCAAAGTAATGAAGTTCACTTAGCTGAGAGGTGGATGGGGAAACAAGTTTGTAAGTCAGGGAGAATAAGTAGTCCTGTGATCTAGCACAGTAGGGTAGTCCAGGGTAGGTGCACTGAGCAGAAGGGCATAACCAGGAGATGGAATATTGGAAGCACAAGGAAAGGTAGCACAGAGCAAGCTTCTGTGGGCTTCTGGTAAAATTGATGAGGGAGAGCCCGTTTGTTTGTGGCTGGAACTTAGGTGCTAAGCATGCTATGGCACTCAGAAAATCTGACTGCATTACAGGGCAAGCGATTTGACAGGGAGGCACCATTGAAAGCTCATGGATGGCAGAGGATGTGTTTTATCCTTGTAGCTTCAATTTTTATCTTCTAGACCAGGGGTCTCCAAACTTTTCAGCCCGCAGACCGCATTAACTATCAAACAGCAGTTTGGGGGCCGACTACACACTCGAGGTCCAAATAAAAAAGAATCAAAACATAGATGTTGTTTTTAATTACTTATTTAATATTACTTTATTCAGATAAAAAGGTCTCCACGGGCCGGATGAGAGGGCCCCGCGGGCCATAGTTTGGAGACTCCTGTTTCAGACCTTTACATGTGATAAACATTTGACACTCGTATTCTGGATTATTACCTATAAGCCTTCTCTGTGTGGAAGAAGAGATTGGAATACCTACTTTTCTGGGCAACATTTCTCACATGATATGATAAACCACAAGGACAATCAACACACACTGTTAAAGTTCTGTTTCCAAATCTTTCCCTAGACCTGCAAATTCCTCAAATATTTGCTTTCCAAGTTATTGAAGGCAACAGTTTTATTTTATTTTGCCTTTGCATTATAGGACTCATCATTCTTCCAGAATGTTTGTTTGTTTGTTTGCTCAGTTTCATTGCTTTCCACTAGGCCAATGCCACATACTTCAGTGTGTGTCATGGTAGTGCAGTTTTATTCTGGCACTGACTTCGATATTCATTTGGAGAGACTAGGTCATGTGATAGTAATAGATGACTCCAACATCTCAGTAACTTAACGTGAAATGGCTTATATCTCATTTACACCTACTTCACTCTGAGCCCAGACTGACTTCTATGAAGGGCTTTATGAATGTGTGCTCTGTCAGTCTTTTGGCTGTACCATCTCAACCCGAGTTTTTCTCAAAATCACAGTATGAAAGGATGAAAAGACTAGATAATTCTGCACTGGCAATAAAATACTATGTCTCCAGAGTGATTTAGGTAACTTTCATTGTTTCAGTGAGCCGCATGCCTCACTCAACTGGGGGTTCCTGGGACCTGTGTGTTCAGACTGGAATGTTTTAGAAGAGTGCTCAGCCTTTTACACAGGCAGTTCTGCTAACCTCCAGATGGTAATTCCGAAGCTCAAGAAAAGGTCCTTCAGAGCCCCTGATAAGGTTTTGAGGAGGGAGGACTGTCTGGCTTTCTCTGGTAGGATTGGGAGCACTCCAACAAGGCTGGCTATGGCAGCACCAAAGAAGCGGATGGTTAGAGCCAACAGCCATTAATGGAGCATCACAGTAAATAATTAAGAAAACAAACCAATAAATAGAGGATGTCCTGATGTTCTTCCCCCTTCTACTATGCTTCCACTTACCCTCTAATAATTTCTACTAGAATGGCCTAAAAGTAAGTCAGCTAGCAAGGACGTCTAATCTACATAGTTTATAGAATTCTAATGTTCGTTTTACAAAATAGTGTCAAGAAAAGTGAACTTGAACATGAAAGAAGGTTATACAATCAGTGCAGTTTACTCTTTCTACTGTTCCTCAAACTTATACATCATCCTCTACATATTTGACTTTTCATATAATTACTTCCTCTGCCTAATAGGATTACTTTATCCTTGGACAAATGAAGATGTTTTTACTTTTTCTCTGAATAGAGTAGAAACAAAAATCACAAAATGAGGTCAATTTCTCTTTCAGTCATAAATTCACTTGAGTATTATTTAAACTAAACATGAAATTATAAAGCTAACTATCTCCAACCAATTATTCTTATATAGCTAATAAGCCCTCCCCCCCAAAAAATAATGTACTAGATATGCTAATTAATTTAAGGCAATTTAAGAAATTGTAATGTCACAATTTTTTGTGACATTACAGTGAGTATATGCGTATAGTTGTAATAATCTCCACATTTGTATCGTTTCTGTGGCTAATCACGAGGCTATAGTTTTGGTTTGTTTGTTTGTTTGTTTTTAATTTTATATTTTACTGTTAATTCCACAGGGCCTTTTTCCTTCACCTCCACTTGCCATGGTTCTTTACCTGGTGGTGTGGTATAACTGTTAGTCCTAGAGTGTCTATGTCTTCTGTACACTTGTTTTTATTGGGTTGCTATAGTCTGCTACTAGCTTTTACCATTGAAACAAGGGAATACTAAGAGGCACTCTAGAGAATCCCTTGGGTTCCAAACATAGATTCTCCTGACCACACAGTGTAGTACCAACGCAATTTCCCCTGGAGAGATGGGTTCATCTCCCAGCTAACGTAATAACCCCCGTTGATGCAGTGGCATGAGAAACTTCAAGTTATAAGGTGGCTATCTCATCTTTCAACTCACAGAAATTGCTGTGTCACTGGCTGACTGCATTTTGCCCTTAAGAACTAAGAGAGTCTAACCAATAGAATCCAAAGTTTCCAGAAAATAAAATAAAAATTTGCAAGGGGATTATCAGTGTGTGTTTTGTCTACCCTTCTTCAATTCTCAGTAGATATTGACTGGGTATCCTACAATTTAATCAAGTTTGATACTATCTACCTGGAGATGGTGTCAGATCCCAGAAGTTAAGGGCTCAGTCCTACAAGACTGTACACCTTCCCCCCCGCCCCCCGATTCCCTCTCAACCTCAGACATCAATCCAAGTCCAGGTTGTCATCTGTGCTTCTCATCAACTGGCTATAGATGAGAAGTTCCCACAACCCCCTCTGTGGGGTTGGTTAAGTTGATAGAGCAACTAACACAACTCAGAGAAACATTTTTTTTTTTATGAGCTTACTAGTTCATTAGAAAGGAGTAGCATTCAGGAGCAGCCAGATGGAAGACACACATAGGGCAAGGCACGCGGGAAGAGACACAGAGCTCCCATGCTCTCTCTGGGTGAACTGCTCCCATTGCATCTTCACATGCTCACCAACCCACATGCTCTCCAAATCCCACCCTTTGGGTTTTTATGGAGGTTTCACTACAGAGGCACCACTGATTAAATCATTGGCCATTGCAAGTGGCCACCTCCAGCCCCTCTCCTATCCCTGGAGGTCAAAGGGGTGTGACTGAAAGCTCCAACCCGCTAATAATGTGGTTTGGTCCCCTGGCAACCTATCTCTAGCCTTAAGTGAGGTCCAAAAGTCACCTTATTTACATAATATCAGGTGTGGTTGAATGGGGTTTGTAATAAATATCAAAATATCTTTATCTTATCACTTAGGAAATTATAAGGACTTTAAAAGCTCTGTACTAGGAAGAGGGACAGAGATAAAATATGTATTTTTTTTTTATAATTATTAAGAGTGAAAAGAAAAACACCGCTCCTTTCACTGATTGGCTCCTCTACTTGTATATTGTAGCTGTGATAAAAATAGCACCATTCCAAGGATAGCTTATTCAAAACAGGCACTCCACCCTCTAACATGTGACTCTAACGTTTCGAGGTCTTTTATCCCCACTGGCCTTGTTTCTGGGTCTTCGCTAGGCCATTTGCTCATTGTGTCAGGTCAGCTGCTTCTGGCTGATGAGATACATGGAAATAGTAGTCATTCTGTGGGCAGGAGCTCGTTTGTCACGCCTCTTCATTGACTGGAGTTCCTTTGTCAGAAGCCATGTTCTGGGAGCATCATACAGTTGAGTAAGATGTCTATGGGCTGGCAGAAGAAGCACTGTAGGTGAGGAAGTCAATTGCTACCTCCATGGTGAAAGAATCAAGCAGTTAGTCTGCCATGAGGGGGCTGGCTTGTCCCACATGGGGAATAGTACCATCAGTGTTCATCTCTGCCAAAATTAGGATAGACAGTCATTGGAGCAGAATTAGCCTTGATGAGGGGAAGCCAATGTTTCTGACCCAATCAGATCTTTATTATTTACCTCTATTATGTACATATTTTTCTATGTTTTAATTCTATGAAAACAAATGATTAATAATTGAAGATGTTATTTTTAATGGGCATGGTGTTTGTTTTTTAGGGCATGTTTTCTTTGTAAAGACAGTTTGAATAAGCTGTAAGCTAGAATTCTGATTATGTAAGTTCTATCACTAAAGTGAATATGAAACAATTAATCTCTTTTACAGTCTGGGCTTCTAGAAAAACAATAGTACTGGTAGTCTTAATTATTGGCTGCTGTGTGCTTTTACCTCTTACAGTTTTATTCACTTATGTTGAATTGGGTTTGCAATTTTCATTCTGTTTTGCCCCTTTCATTAGAAACACCGTGACTGAGGTTTAACTGAAGCAGCTTCAAGCTGTACCAGGCGAAGTTGAATTGACTTCGCACAGCTTGGCTTCTTCGAGTCTTTGGATAATTAGTTATGAACAGCTAGTTCCTGGGGCTTGTGGTCCATCAGGGTGTTTTTAAAAGTACTCACGTGTCAAACGAAAACACCATGGGGCGTAGCCCGTGTATTGCCTTCCACCATTTTGAGTTTCCCCCAGGCTTTTAAAATAAACTCCAAATCCATCTTCTATAGAAATATTTCGGAAAGGAACTTCCACTACCTATGACATTTTGTGTTCCTTACACCTAACTAATTTAGGGTCTTTATGTGTATTGACTGAGTATTTTTTTGTTCATTGCTATTTCTCTTCTGTTTAGTCTGCTTCTCCCACTACCCCTTGTAATTCTGGATTCTTTATTTTTCCATGTAGCTCTTTACTATTATGTGAGCTCTCAGGTACAAGGTTTTAAGTATATAAAAGTGGCACTAAAGCAAAGACCATCAACTTCAAAATCAGTCACATTTGCAACGTAGTTCTTCATTTATATTCTCTCGTGTGACTAAATATTTCTCAAAAGAAATAAGCCTTTAATAACTGTCAGGATGCCAGGATGGCTCAGTGGCTTAAGTGTTCACCTTGCAGCCCCTGGGTCTGAGGATCGAATCTTGGCTCTAGCCCGTGTGGACCCATATGCTGAACTGAGGTGTGGCTCCCAGTTGGGTTCTTGCTGGGGTGAGTTTCCCATATGAAAGGCCCCTGGTTTGGCCCCCCAGGCACATGCCCCCCAGCTTGCGGGCATGTGCCTCCAATGCACGAGTTCCCAGGCCCAGTTCCCACCCTGCGCAGCTCCCGGCCCAACTGTATAGAATGAAACCGTGTCAAAAACTGATGATGTATAACTATGGAGACTGCTCTGGGCACACCCCCTTCTCTGTCTCTCTTTGTCTCTGTCTCTCTATCAAAACAATAAAAAATAAATCTTTTAAAAAATAATGGACTATCATATTGTGGCATTTTATGTATGTCTGGCAGGATACAGTTTTTAAAGAGAAGCCCTCAAGAAGTTTATCTCAGGAGATTTATAGCTATCTATTTCCCTAATTGATAGACTTCAGAGGTGTCAATTACATTTGAACTTCATATTTATCTTCTTATTCAGTGTCCATCCTAATTCTTTATACAGACTTTTTTTTTCATAGTAGGCACTCATCCAACATATGTCAAATATAGTTACATAGGTTTTTCTGAAGTTCTACTTAATTTCAAAATTTACATTGATTGTCTTCACATTCTTCTCAACTGATTCTCCAACCCCTCAAAACAAGCAAGCCAACTAACAAAACCTGCTCTGAGTGCATCACTTCCCACTTAAAATTTGTGGGAATAAACAAGATATTATCAGGATATTTCCAAGAAAAGATTACATTTGGGAATAAAGAATGCATGCTCTCTGGTGCTGATTTGATCACACACACACACACACACACAATTCAATTGGGAGAGAAGTGTCTCTCTCAGATTTTGAACTCATATCTTTGAGGTATTTGCCAACAAAATATCGACATATTTTTGATGGAATGATCTCACCTGGTGAGTCTCCCAGAAATCTTGCCTGCCTCACAGAATATGGAAGATAAATACCTGGTCCTGGTGATCTAGCAAAGGTGTCAAGAAGAAGTCACAGAAGACCATCTGTCACAGGTTTCAATCATACATCATATGACTGCCATTGCACCTACTCTTGCAATTTTATCCCTCTCCCATTTCCAGAAGTTATTTCAGGTGAAGTCAGAAATTAGATAAAAGGTTTTCTGATAGTAGAGACTATAATATATCATGCATTTTCATATTGATTTTATTTAATTTAGCTTTTTATAATATACTGTTATATTTTTGTTTGCTGTCTTATATCAATAAAACCACAAGCTGATTGAAAAGCCAAACTTGGTTTATATATCTTTAAATTGCTTATTCTTTTTCCACATCTATTTCTGAGTTAGTTTGAATTGTTGATAAGAAATTTTTAAAGAGGTTTTTAAATGAATTTTCTTTAGTCTAAGAGTTTCTTAAGGAGAGATGTTATGTCTTATTAATCTTTGTATCTCCATAGCTTATCATTGGCTTGTAGTATAATACATATTAGGTGCTTAACACACACTATTTGAATAAAAGAAAAAATAAACAAGAGGGTGGATGAATATGGAACACTAGTACTATTGTAGACTATCAAAGACCAGCATGACAATAAATATATGGCTGTGACTATTACATAAGACTTAGACTTGCCGACAATGACAAACTTGAATCTTGATCTTCACAACTATCTACCATGAATAAAGACACTTGAGGATGGGCTATGTTTCTATAAATATGTGGTTATAATCTTGGCCTTAGTCTTCTGGGATTAGAGAAGAGTAGGGAGGATTTAGGCTTTTGCCCTAAACAAACAAACAAACAAACAAAATAGACTGCATATAAGATGAAAAGAGAAAGACATGTCCACACACAAACTAAAATTGTGGGACAGACAAGGAGCTGGCTCTTCTATTCATAGACACATGGACTTGGGCAGCTCAGAGTGTATTATAGGGATGAGTGGGGGGTGGGCTATATAATACGTTTTGGCTGTTATAACATTGAGCTAGTGACTTTGCTGATATCATTTGGAAGTTTTGTTCAAAATCACAGAGCTTCTTAATTTTTAGGGGAATGGCAATCAGTGAATATCCTGGTCACACTGATGATAGTGGCAGGGTCCACTGATTCTTTATGCCATATTTTAAGAAAATTTGCTCATCTTTTCAAATGCCTAAGAAATTGTGATACATTATTACTGCTGGCCAGGTGGCCATATTAATGACTCCCAAATATTTGCAGTGGCTTTGTCTGTTTTTTTTTTTTTTGGTATTAGGTGACATGTTCAGAGTCATCCTAGAATTTGGACAATCTACAACTTTCATTCTGACTTTGGTATACCTATTAATACATATAGTATTCAGTGGATGCCCATGGAAAATTTCATGCCAGTGGTCAGTGCTCTAAAATACCTACGACAACAATTTTAGTACCTACTACCTATTTTCAGTTTTTTCTCATTTGCTTTCCTTCTGTTTTTATAGTTGTAATCTCCAACAAGCAACACTGGTCTCTTATATTATTTATTGTTTCAATATAGGGGACAATTGCATATAATTAGTTGGATGACACTACTTGTTTGCTGGTGGAATTTGCTAGGAATGCATTTGCCTCTTTGGGGAGTTGCTTTCTATTTCCTGCACCACTGCCCTGATGCTGTTTAGAGAAACCTATATATTTTTTTTCCTCCTTATTTATTGCTCCATTGGTCTGAAACAGGATGAAAGCATATGAAAATCAGTCCACAACAGCCTGTGAATAACTATCACAGGATGCAGAAAAAGAGTTGCATACCAATTAGAAAACTGACACCCAAATAGGCACAAGGTAAGCTTTCAATAACATATTTATTTGTGGGTGAAGAAATCCAGGTGAATTTGTCAATTTCTTGTGCTATTTTATGGGAACTATGATTGGATGCCTTGGACGATGTCATTCATGTAGTCTCTATGTCTTCACCATGATGTGTTTCACATTATTTGATTTTCCAGATGGCTCAAGGTCACTACCTTGTTATGAACCCTTAAATAATCACTATTTTCTAAAAAGATAATGTTTCAAATTATAGAAAATAATGGTCTTTATCCTGCCTTCTTAAACAGAGATTACAGAACATAATTGAACCTCCCACGAAGTTCTCAAAACTGCCCATAGGAAAGACTAACCAGTTGGAGCTTGAGGAATTGAAATTAATAATCCAATATTTCTGGAGTTAGGTCCATGTGGCAGGCTCTGTATATAAGGAAATCTCTTTAAAGATTTGGGTATAGCATGCCTTAGAGATCCACTGTTTAAGACAGTAGTCTGTTTTAGAGCTCAGCTGCCCATCTTGCCTTTCTGCTTATGCAAACACACAACCTCATTTATGTTGATCTCTCCCAAATGCTTATCTTGGGCCCTTTCTGATTTACTCCCATCCCAGACTTCTACCTCATTGGATTTCTTTACCCATAGTTCCTTTAGAATGTGGTCATATTTATACTTGACCTCCTGGGCCGACTTACTGACTTAGACACAGTAATCTCACCTTGCTCTCTCTACGAATTGGGCCTCTAGTATACCTTAGATGAGGTTATTCCAATTTCTTTATTTTGTAACATTTATTTTATTGTTTTTGACAGAGACAGAGAGAGACAGAGCAAAGGAGGAGGGCCCAGAGCAGTCTCCATAGTTGTATGTTATCAGTTTTCGACATGGTTTCTTTCCATACAGGTGGGCAGGGGCCATGCAGGGTGGGAATCAGCTGGGGGCCTCACGTATGGGAAGCACACCCCAGTTTAGCATATGGGTCTGCTTGGGCCAGGGCCAGGCTTCGATCCTTGCACCCCCTGGGCTGCAAAGTGAGTGTTAACCTGCTGAGCCATCCCAGCTTCCCCACAATTTCTTATAATGAGTTCGTAATGGCTTACCATCCATTCCATTTTAATGTTGGCAATTTGATAATCTGTAAAAAGATCACAAGGGCTTTCTTTCTAATTCAATTTAGTGTACTATATTCTCCTTTCCTTCTTTAGGGTACTAAATACCATTGACCCCTCCTACACTTAAAGTCAGAGAATATCATATACAGAAGTGTAGGAAGAAGTCATAAAAATTACACAATCTACTACTCCTATTTCACTCATAGAAAATGGAGCCCAGGGAAGCAAAGTGGCTGTTCCTGAGATATAACTGGAAACTGAGATCACATCCCATGGTTCCTAATCTACACTAATAGTCTTTCCACATTCTACCATTTTAAAAGATTTTGTTCCCTAACTTCCATATCCCTGATTTATACTTTTATACCTCTCCTCTGTTTCCTTTGTGACTTCTTTTCTGAATCTTACCATTTTTAGCAATAGCTGCCCTTCAAGGTTCTGAATAGATAGTCAGTATACACTCATGTGTCTGAGAACTACTCACAAGCAGAGAATTTAGGATTCAGGCTTTGATGTTAACAAATCCCAAATCTGAGTTTTTATGTTCTCAATTTGTTGGTCTCCTTTCTGATGTTAACCACTAGGTCTTCTGTACTAAAATGTTCACATGGTGTAAGCACAAATTGTTTGTAAGAGAACTCATTTTTCCATATAAACTGATCTTACCAATATTTGTCATTGACATTTATGTTTTTTTCCACTTTCTGCATATATATAGCATAAGTTTAACACATAGTCAATGATAATGGTGACAATACTGTTTTTATCTGAACTTTTTGTTTTTTCATTGTAACTATATAAGCGATTCTATGAGAAATAAAAACAATGAATAACCTGATTAGTTGTATGAGACTTATAGTGCTTAGATCTATTTCTACTGTGGAAGATTAATTTTTTTTCAAGTGAATTATTTTTCTACAATGTGGAAAACATATATAGATTATGTTTTACCCAGCATTCTTCTGGAGTTGTCAGTTTCTATAGTGCCAGTAAGCTAGACATACTTTCTAAAGGTATCAATAAACATCTGCTAAGTGATTTTCCCATCACAGACAAGAAACTCCAAATAATTCAACATGTGTTTGATGACCCTCTCAGACTGTAGAATAAAAGAGTGCTGGTTTAATCCCAGTTGTGCTCTTTGTTCATTGTGTCATCTGGGAAATTTCTTTAATGGCCATTGACTTTCTTCTCTTATTTATAAAAGGTGGACAATATTAGTACCTGATTTATTATGCAAATTAATCGAGGAAATGCACATGAAATTCTTAGCACAGTACTTGTTTACAGAATGAGAAATGGCAGTTTTTAGAATTTCCTTTAATATTAAATTTTTCTGTGAAACACATAGCAAATAAATAATAAGGTATTGATTCAATCTGATATCATAAAATATAACAGAATATGCAAAGCATTATGGGAAGGAAACCTTTTAAATATGAATACCTTGGATTTTAAGGAACCAAAAAGCAGGATAATTACTGTCTTTTCCTAATGTTTTCCTTTTGTAATGGACCCTGGAAGCACTTGATGTTTATTATATTGATTTCAGCTTCTTGCTAGGACAATATTATTTTTCATCACTAACTTATCACCTTTTCCTTTCTATTTATCTTTCCAATTCATGGCTATTTGGCACCACTGCAAAATCACTTCTCATAGACATTGTTAAATTTCATTTTATTTAATGACCAGACTGTAAATCGTCCCTTTGGCCAGATGTCCTACCTTGTGTCTGTCATTGGGAAATAGGAAAAGAATGTGGATGGCAGAGGACATGCCTTCACTTCTAATGACAAAATGACTCAAATGTCCTGTACTCTTAACAGTAGAAGTTATTAACGACAGCTCTTTTCATGAAGCTAGGGCAAGAAAATACTCAATAATGCATTTCCTGTGTCCCTGAATACCAGTCTGAAAACAGAAAGAAGTTAAACACTTTGTTCAATCATTTATTAAAATGAAAGTAGCATCCTGGTGCTACAGGGCCATAGGGAGCCGTTGTCATGTTCTATTTATTTTTGGCTTTTGTCAATTGTACATAAAAAAGGCCCTAGTGTGCTGTCCCTTCCTGCTGACATTTCCACAAGGTAATTTACCTTTCACTCCACTCCATCTCGAAAATCCTCCAGTTATTCTGTGAGATAAACAATAGCTGCCTTTGCTTCAGTGAACTTTTGTTTGAGCTTAATGACCTACTCTGACTAGACGCAGCCTCCTCACTCCTGCAAAAAATAAAATATCATTGCTAATAGTCCTTTGCTTAGCAATTGCTTTGCAATGCTCAGTTTATTTCAACTTTGGGGTTATTCTGGGCATTGGCTTCTCTGATTTTTTCCTCTCAGTGGATGACAGGCACTCACATCTGGGGGGTTTTAGTAGAAGTCAGGATAGCATTGTAGATGAACTCATGGGGTACAGAGTGGGACAGCCTGCATTTTAATTGTAGTTCTACCATGTGCTAGATTTATGGTCGTGAACTTACCCCTACCTAAGTCTCAGCTTCTCTACCTGAAAATGAGGAAAATAATTGTAGTACTTACATGACTCTGAATGGGGTGATTAAGTGAGGTAATGTCAGTAAAAGATTTGACATAGTAATAATGCCTATAATATACTCAATATTTGTTGTTCCCAAGATTCTTAATAATAAATATCAGCAAATTAATCATTATTTTTTAAAGACTTAATTTATTGTTTTTGATGGAGACAGAGAGAGACAGAGAGAAGAGGGAGGGCCCAGAGCAGTTTCTATAGTTGTACGTCATCAATTTTCAAAATGGTTTAATTCCACACAGGTGGGCAGGGGGCCGCACAGGGCAGGAACTGGGCTAGGGGCCTACAGCATGAGAAGCACACTCCTTCGAGCCAAGGGCTGAACCGGGGGTTGAGAACCAAACTGGGGGCCTCCTGCATTGGAAGCACACCCTAGTTCAGCACATGGGGCCGCACGGGCCAGGCCGGGATTCGATCCTTGGTCCTGGGTGTGTAAAGCAAGCGCTTAACCTGCTGAACCATCTTGTATTCTCTGGTATCTTGTTTTTAAAATTGCTTGTTTGAGTTTCTTGCCCATTTTAAAGATCACATTATCAGTTTTTTCTTTCGTATTTGCAAGAGTTTCTTATATATTCTTCATACAAGGTCTACTTTGACTTACACATTGCATACCCTCTTTTACCACTCTGAGGTTTGCCCTTTTAACTGTCTTAATGGTACCTTTTGATATATAAAAGTACTTAAATTTAACATAAATCAATTTATTAATTTTTTCATTTTTGTGATATTTAAAAAATATTTTCCACCTCAAGGCTCTAATAAGGACAGTCTGCTATTTTCTAGAGATTTTATTTTATTTTTTTATATTTAGATATATACTTCATTGAAATTGATTTCTGTGTCTATTAAGAGGGAGGAGTATAGACATCCAATTAACCAACACCACACATTGCAGAACAGCCCTTTCCTCACAGCTCTGAAGTACTATTTTTTGCTCATATCAGTTGCTTGTATGTAGAGGAACTATTTCTTGATATATATCTCTTCTTACCTTAACACACCACACTGTTTTAATTAGTATTCTTTATAAGTTTTGCTATCAATAGAATGAGTTCTCACACATTGTTCTTTTTTGAGATAGTCTGGCTCTTTTGGCTCCTTTGCACTTTCATTTAAAGATATTTAAGTTTATGTATTATGGAAATTTTCAAGCATATGCAGAATTTTAAAACAGCATAATGAACTCCCATGTAACTATTTCCAGCTTCAGCATTTATGAACTTGAGGTCATTCCTGTTCCATTCACACTCCATTTGTTGTCCACCATCACCAGCTTATTTGGAGATGAATTCCATCTGTAAATATTTCTGTAAGCATTTCTAAATGAAAGAAACAATTTTTCTCCCTTTATCTACAAAAGCATATTATGCCTAACACTTTACTTAATATTAGTAAATATTTAGTCAGTGTTCAAATTTACCTGATTTTATCACATTTTAAAAAGTTAGTATGTTTAAATTAAGATCTAGTAATGTTAATCTATTGCAACTCGTTGATGTATCTCTAAGTTACTTTTAAGCAACAAGTTCCCTTACTAACAAATTTTCCTTGCAATTTATTTATTAAAGAAATCATGTTATTATTATTTTGGGGTGGGGAGTTTTCCACTGTCTATTTAAAAATATTCTTAAAAATTAATTTTAGACTCACAAGAAAGTTGCAAAAGTAAAATAAGAAATTCCTGTTAATCTTCACCTGCATTCCACAAATACAAACATTTATCACAATAGTTTTACTATTCTTATATTTTTTCTTGGTTTCTCTCTCCTCTATATTTTTTTCAGAAACTTTTGCAAGTGAGGTGCAGACATGATTCCTTTTACTTTAAACTATGTCAGAGTGTATATCCATAAAACATAGAGCAACGATCACATTCAGGAAATAATCATTGGTACAATGCTGCACAACTTATTCCAGTTTCACTGAGTTCCTCACTAATATTTTATTTGTACTAAAAACTAATCTAGGAGGATACACTGAATTTAGTTGTTATGTCTCTTTAGTCTTTTTTAATCCAAAACATATTCTCAGGTTTGTTTGTTTTTTTTGTCTTTCATGATCCTAGTACTTTTGAAGAGAAACTATGAGTATCAAGAACTTTGGGGGAAGCCGGGATGGCTCAGTGGGTTAAGTGCTCACTTTGCAGCGCTGGGGACCGAGGATCGAATCCCGGCCCCGGCCCGTGCGGAACCATATGCTGAACTGGGGAGTGCCCCCAGTTCAGTTCTCTCTCTGTCTCTGTCTCTGTATCTCTCTCTGTCAAAAAAAAAAAAGTATATATATATTTAAAAAAAAAGAACTTTGAAATGTCAGAGGTCTTATACCCCAGTTTGGAAGCTAATAAACGAACTTGGCACAGGTTTATGGACTTGGAATGAAGACACAAAATTTCTAGGTCAGGGACAAAGGACTTCATTACAACACAGGTGAAAGCGTGAACTTCGCATTTATGTCAGTTCCTCACGTCCCCAATCTCATGGGGCAATGCAGAAAAACACAGGTGAATACTGATCAGCAGCGGGCTGTGTAACAGCTGAGAAAACTCAAGCTTAGGGAACCCAAATCTTTTAAAATGGACTATAAGTGTATCTACCCTGTGTACCAGGGGAGACATAATGTTTATTATATTGTACAGTACATAGATCTTCCCCCTTAATCTTGAGTGTGACATTGTCTCTATTTTGCAAGGGCCTTTTCTACATGAACATTCTTGAAAAGATAGTCCACAACAAAATCAGTTTGAGCTTTGTCTAAAATACACACAGAACTGGGAGAAACACATGGACATTTGCCTCTTCAGTATATCCACATCTCTGTTCTAGACTGTGTTTATGTCTAACCTTTTCATGAGTATAGTATCCTGCCAGTCACTCTAATTATAATGTGGCCACAGAGACTGGCAAAAAAAAAAATTCATTCAATTTGACTCATTCTGTGTTTAATTAGGGCTACCATTATCAGAGTTCCAAGTTGTAGGATGAGGCCAATTTGCAGTATTGACCTCAACCACGCCACCTGGACTCAGGGACTGATCCAGGCAGCTGAACAAATCCCTCAAAACTCTCAGTCTACCTTATAGAGTCAGGTGGCATTTTCCTTAAATTTTTGTATTGGGAAGCTGGGATGGCTCAGTGGGTTGAGCACTCGCATTACAACCCTGGGGTCCTAGGATAGAGTCCTGGTCCCATTCCCTGGCCCCAGACTGTGTAGAGCCATATGCTGAACTGAGGTGTGGCCCTTAGTTCAGTTCTTGCCGGGGTGAGCTTCCATGTGGGAGGTCCCCGGTTCAGCTCCCAGCTTGTGGGGGTGTGCCTCCCATGAGGGAGGCCCCCTGCTCAGTTCCTGCCCTTAGTGTCCCTCCGCACCTGTGTGGAATGAAACCATGTGGAAAACTGATGATGTACAACTATGAAGACTGCTCTAGGCCCTCCTCCCCCCTCCCCCCCCTGTGTCTGTCAAAACAATAAAAATATATCTTTAAAAAAAAATGTGCATTGACTTTTTCCCTTGGTCTAAGGCATAAATCAAGGTATAATAAGATGTATGAACAAGCACACAGACTATACCTTGACCTGTAAAGAGTTCTGGCATTCCTAACAACCTTGGCCATGAGTTTAAGCTGACTTGAATGCCTTTTGAGCTAAGGTGTTTTCACTGACGACTTCGTATAAAATCAAGAACAGATTTTGTGCCATCTTTTCTAATCAGATGACTCCATTGTAGAAAAAAATTGACCAAAGACTTCTCATAAATAATTCTATTTATTATTTTTATATTTTTCAAAAATTCTATTTAAAAATTTTATTTTTATTGTTTGACAGACAGAGAAAGAGAAGGGGGAGGGCCCAGAGCAGTCTCCACAGCCATACATCATCAGTTTTTGACAGTTTCATTTCATGTAAGTGGATGTGGAACCATTCAGGGCAGAAACTGGTCCAGGGGCCTCCCGCATGGAAAGCACACCCCAGTTCAGCACGTGGGTTCACATGGTCCAGGGCCAGGATTGGGACTCAAGCCCTGGACCCTACGGACCCGAAGTGAGTGCTTAACCTGCTGAGCCATCCCGGCATCCCAAATATTCTATTGAAACTTAGTTATAACACGTTTTAAAAATAATTTTTTTCACAGTTATTCCACCAGTTTTTGTACATGAACATGATTTTGCTTCTATCCAACATTAAAAGTACACATTTGTGTGAATGCATTTGTATTGATATCGTTTTACTTATATATAATTAACCTGGAAAGGTTGAGTTTCTCTTTTGATTTTTCTAAACATTCTCACACTGTGGATTTGATAACTGGGATAGTTCTCACAATAATGTTGAATAAATTAAAAGTGTGAAAAATACCAAACATCCATACTGATTTTTAGCCTTCTCATTTTATAAGGTGAGAGAGCTTATTATTGGCATTGCTCACAGGCAGCTTAGGAAATCCAAAGATAGATTGAGTGTAAAATATATTTTATTACTGAGAGTTGGAAAAAAACATATCAAAAATAATTATCAAATCAGAAAAGACATGACATAAATCATAGGTAAGTAAAGACAAAGGTAGAGGTAATACATAAAGATAAATCCACTTTATTTAACATAAGCACTTGTTTACTTTTCATGAAGTAACAAAGGACTTTAAGATCTGTAGATTTTTCAGAATTGCCTGTTAAAAAATTATTCAGGCAGGAGCATACAGAAAATTCTCAAATATTAAAGTCTCTCATGATATAAAGACCATTTGTTATCCAGGCAAAGTATACAGGAAACCCAGATTCAAATAAACTATTTTAACAGAAAGTAAACTGAATTCTAGTCTTATCCCTTTTTATACAACCAATATAACATTTTTTTCCTGTATGTGCAAGCCAGTTCTTCTTCTTATGAATAAAGCCATAAACATTGAACCAACTTTGTAAAAATTTTACACAGTTTCACACTTCTTTCAAACTCATTATTTTCAAGTATTTCAAATCAAGGCAAGCCAACATTACTACCCTTCAAATCTTCTATGACTTAAAAATACTGTTTTCTATCTTAGTTTTTATCTACTGCCACAAAGAAGCAATTTTACTCTGACACAATTATACCCTTTTACACAGTAACGTATCTATTTTATTTTCACTCATATACATTTTTGCAGCTATTGTGAGGAGCCCATTTTTATTCAAAGCTAATACCTACAACTTTTAACCAAAGTGATGAACTTCTGTCTCCTCACAGCATAGAGAAAGCTGGAGGCAGGTAGATGACCACACTCAGTTATATCTACGCACTGATCAGAGCAACAGAGATCCAAGAAAGACTAACTCATTAACACACATTATGTATTTCCATTCTGTCAAGCACAATTTTTTTGTTTCAGAGATGGAGTGAGGGGTTAGGGGGACATCCAAAGCAGTCATAGTTGTACATCATTAGTTGTGATGTGGTTTTGTTCCACACGGGTGGGTGTGGGTCCATGTGGGGCAAGAACTGAACTAGGGGCCTTCCTCATAGGAGGTGAGAACCTTCACCTCAGGACTCTCTGGTTACCAGTTATGCTGCAATACAGCATATGGGTTTGCACAGGCCAGAATCAGGATTTGAACGCCAGACCTCGTGGTTGCAAGGTAAGTGCCCAACCTGCTGAGGTATCTTGGCATCCCCTACATTTTTTAAAGTAGTAAATATAAACTTGCATCCCAATGTGACCCACTGCTATCTATCCACCTTTTCCAACCTTCCTTGTAGCCACCTTATAATGAGTAATAACAAGAGGTAAAGGTGTACATGTATTAAATCTATGCTAGCAACCTAGTGTTTCTGTCAGAAATATGACAAATTTTTACTGAGAAAGTATAAGGGATAGAGTACATCATTATAATTGACAGCATTATAAGAATTAATCCACTGTTACAATTTAATTATTTGAAAATATAATTGTTATAGTTCCAAGCACTAATTAAAAGCACTGTAGGCTAATTTGAATAGTAAAGTTATAGTGCACTTAATTTGTGAAAATTAATTTTAATTAAAAAATAAACCCAAATCTTGAAAAATATTAGTCATGCTTTTAATGACATATGTTTTTAAAGCAATAGTTGTCGAAAAATTTAACTAAAAATATTACTTAAATTCTTTTCCCTGATTTTATATGCCAATGGAAAAAAAAAAAAACACTTCTAATTTTTCTCAAAATACTGAAATGTTTTTCATTCTAACTCTTGTGGTTCTAACCTAATATATCAACTGTATTTCATTGCTTCTTAACTTGTGTCAAAAAGAAAAAAATCAGAAAAATGACAGAACCAACAAATAAATTCAATGGCTAATTCTAACTGAAACAAATACACTACATAAACTATTTATTAATTTACTTAAGGAACAATTACTCCCATAAGAAATAAAATAAACCTACACAATGACAACTGGTATGACATGTGAATCCTATCAAACTATAAGGAAGAGAACACCAATCCTTTTTTCCCTTAAAAAAAAAATAAATGAGTGAAGTAAACTGCACATGGAAAAAACGGCATCAACTTTAAGTCTGCAATTTGAAAACTTTTGATATGTACATGTCTTTCGTCTGCCTCATACGTGTGATACATATGCACGTGTGCACCATGGAACTGTCACCACAATCAAGATCACCATCACCCTGGTGTCCTTGCCCCTTTGTAGTCCAGCTTTCCTGCTCCTGCTTTTATCCCCACGTGACCACCACTCTACTGTCTGTCGCTAGAAATTAATTAGCATTTCCTAAAACTTTATAGTAATGGAATAGTATAATGCATATTTTTTTTATTGGTTTTTCACTCAGCCAAATTATTTTCGGATGTGTCCATGTTGTTACGTGTATCAGTAGTTCATTCCTTGGTGTTGCTGAGTAGTATTTGGTTGAATGGGTAAACCATCGTTTATTTGCTTTCATTTCTTGTGAGTAAAAGTCCTAGAGTCCATTTCAAACATTCTTTCTTTTCCCATCAAGATATAGACTGATAGTTTCCTCAACTCTTGCTTTTCTCTCTCTCTCTCTTTTTTTTAAACAATAAAATTCTCACCTGGGCGTCATTGACCTACTTCAAAGAATTTCTGAAGTACAGTAGTTTAGTTCTTTCATACTTTATGAATCACCTGGGCATATTTTTTAATGCAGATTCTGTTTAAGTAAGCCTGGGGTAGGATTTGAGATTCTCTCTATTTTGAACCAGCTCCCCGGTGATGCGGGTGATACTGCTCTATGACCAAACGTGGAATAGCAAGGTTTCGGTTGGTTTCCAAACCTGAGTGATAACCCGAGTCATATGAAAACCTGTTGTGAATGCACAAATTTGCAGTAACATACCCCGACCTGCTAAACCAGATCCTGCAGCAAAGTGCAATCTGGGAGTTTGTACTTTTAAAACGCTCTCCTGTTTGGAGTCCACAGGGGCCCAGAATTTCTCTCTTCCCATAATACAATCAGAAAGAAAGATAAGAACAAGGAAATGAAAGGAAAAATAGAGGAATAAAAAATAATTGCATGAGATAAAGCATAGATACATTTCTGTGAATGTTTAGAGGAGAAACACCCTGTTTCGAGAAAACAGCTCATGGAGAACACAATACTACGTATAGGTGACAGACAGTGACCATACCATTTATTTTTCCAAACTAGGGCCCTTTGAGAGTTAGGAGGGCCTATTAATCATTGTAGAATTGGTCAAGCCCGAAGGCAGCCCTTGTCCTGGGTCTTCCAGTCACACGGGATCATTGAGTCTTATTGAAGAACAAAGTGTAAGAACAAAGCCCAGAAGCAAGTGAGGTTTAGGTTCAGACTGGAAGTAAATGGAAGTCATGGAGGCTCCCAGAGGCAGGAGAGCGCTGGTAAGAGCGGGGCCTTAGTAAGATAAATTGGGAAGCCATGTACGTGGAATCTACGGGCAGAATTGAATAAAGGTGGTGGCTGTGGAAACAAAGAAGAGCAGACAGGTGAGAGACGTGGAGGCAGCCTTGACAGAACGTAGGTGCTGATGATGAGAGGGCACCGTGGCGCAGATCTGAGGGGCCGATGAGCTTTTTGTCCACTGTTCGTTCCTTGTATACTCTTTATTCTTTGCTCCGTTCTTTGGGCTTGGCACTCAATATTCAAAACCTGCCCTTCACAGTGTGAAAGCAGATTGTCAGTTCCGGACAGCCTGAGATGCTGCTCTCCAACTGAAAAGTTCTGTGGGTGAGCAGTCAGCTCAGGGGACCTCTCAGAGGTAGTATTTTCTGATGCCACTAAAGCATAGCTGGTGTGGAAAAGGAGTAATATATCACACATGGTTCAGCTTGAGGGCCTTCCACAAGTCTCCAGCTACTTCCCAGCCGAGATCTCTTCATCCTTCAAAATAAAAGTAAAAGGCAATGCAGTCTGGGAATTAAAATATTTCCAAGATTTCTTAGGCTGCTCTTTAAAAGTAGAGTTAAGTAGGTTTTAGATGAAGAAAAGAGGAAAGATATGATTTCTAGACCGCATGATTAAAAGTAGTCTTAATGCAACTAGAAAAGCAGGCAAGTTACTGTTCTCTGCTCCACGCTCCCATTCACCCGTGGAAAAATCTACTTCAGAACTTGTCAGTTTACCTGAAAAATATTTAGATTTTGACTCAGATGGGCAGGGACACTATATCATATGTAATTTTGTTCACTAATCAGACCAAAGTGTTATCATTTTGTTGTTCGTGGCAGCTTTGACATGTTAGGTTTTAGACTTTTCTTGTTTTTTATGGACTAGGGTATAGTAATTTTTTTTTTTTAAATTTTATTTTCTTGCTGCATGTCAAAGACATTCTTAGGGTTGCTTTTCTGGGAAGTTAAGTTTATCCACAGACCTGTAGGCAGAAATCGCTTTCTCAAGAAAAAGCTGCTACACCATACTTCATATAGACTTTCAAAAGGCTGGGTAGTCAGTTGTTAGAATCACATGTCTTAATGACAACTTGAGAAATTCTCATTTAATTACAAAATTTTCTGCCAGTCACTTATTTCTGAATCCATTGCTAGGCGCAGGTCACACTTAGAAGTAATCAGTTGTCAGCCCGATGGAAGCATCTCTAGGACCGGTGTTTCTTCATTCTGGGCTCCGTGTGTAGTTTTCAGATGATGCAAATGGGAAGCAGGCAGGGCAGGAACATGACATGAGGTGCACCAACACATCACAAAGGGGGAAGCTGGGATGGCTCAGTGGGTTAAGCGCTCACTTTGCAGCCCCAGGGACTGAGGATCGAATCCTGGCCCTACCCGTGTGGACCCATATGCTGAGCTGGGGAGTGCCCCCAGTTCAGTTCTCATGGGAATGAGACCCCAGCCCAGTTCCTGCCTGTGCAGCCCCGCGTCCACCTGTGGGATGAAACTATGTGGAAAAACCAATGATGTGCAACTATGGAGACTATTCTGGGCCCTCCCCCTTCTCTCTGTCTCTGTATCTCTCTCTCTCTCCCTCTCCCTCTGTCAAAAACAATAAAAATAAATCTTAAAAAAAGATATCACAAAGACTTTGAAATAAGTAACTGAGCATTTGAGAAAATATCAGATCTTGCAGTGAGATGAAATGCATATATTTAGAATATTCCTGAGCAGATCTGAAACCCTTTCAACTTTAATCATAAAACCATTTATTCCTTTGTAGAATGTGCTCAGGGCAAGTGAGATACCAGAAAGCCAGAGGAATTAGAAAGTGAAGCAAGGGAACAAAAGGAACGCTGAAAAACACTAGATTCGTACATGGCCCAAATAGAATTTCAAAATAACATTTCAGAGAATTTCATATTCAAGAGCTTAAAATAAAAGGATTTACAGGGATATGGATTTCATAGAATATAAACTACCTTCTGCAGGACTTAGATAACTACTGAGGAAACTTAGAGGCTGCAGACTGGTGACAAATTATGTCGCAAGCCAAAGCTTGAAGGTCAAGACCAAGAACGGTAGCCGCAGAGATAGTGAGAAAGAGTTGGGGCCATTTTCCTCAGAGGAAACAGGAGATTTCATTCCTAGTGTCAAACTTGAGTTTGGAACCTTGACATCAGAAGGAAATAAATATAAAATGAAGACCATGGGAGAAAACTTCTGGGAAAATAACAATGTATCCCCCTTTTTCTGAGCTCCCAAGGTGAGGCAGAATCTTAGAGTGCCTGTGAGTAGGTAGAGAGACAAAAGACTCAGCAAAAGAGTCTGAGGCCAGAGAACCAGTTTAGTGCCAAAGAATACGAGTGTTAAGGTAAATTAGAGGAAAACAGTAAATAAACCTTTCTTAGCAGTCATGAAGATCTACTTACTTCATGAAGAATTGGGTAGGGGTGGAGGGTAAGATGAGTTCTTAGTTTCCCAAGACCCCCTCTCACTTCAGTGTTATAAGCCACCCTCCTCACGGTACTCAGAAGAGTGTGTTGTAAGTAGTATGGTGAGGATGGAGTGAGAATACCAGGGGATTTGGCAAGAACTGGCCATAGGGATTTGCAGAGAGATGAGAGTAAGAGGACTAGAAGCAATGCTGCCCAGGGCTACGTCAAGGGTCCTCAAAGGACCGTGTGCAGGGGATTTACCCACAATATTGGCTCAAGTGCCAATTCACGGGCTCCAGCTCCTGAGATTCTCATTCAGGTGGGAGGGGTGACACTGGCTTGAACCTGCTCCCCGCCCCACCCAAGGGCCCACTTGTATGTTGGTGTGGCTATTTCCGCGGCTGTGTTTTGAGAAATGATAAGTGAGGGGTGAGTCAGAAAAAGAACATGCTCAAAATTCTTTGGAGAAGGGAAAGCATCCCTACATGCAACACAGTCCCAGGATGTTACAGATGGAAGGTGAGGAGAAGCTCAGATAGAGCAAGGCTTTCCGGGAAGGCTGTTGGACGCACGTTTTTAAAAATGCATCTCTGGACATTCAAGTTCTTTTTTTTTTTTTTAATCTATAGCAGATTTCAAACATTAGGATTGTCAGCAGACATTCTTGCTCTCTAATGTAAAAATAATACTTAAGTAGACCATTACCTGTTAAGGCAGAATCTGAGAAGGAAAAAATAAAAGAGAGAAAGAAGAAAGGATAATTTTCTTGGGTATATAAAATGGAAAATAACTCTTCTCTATTTCTTCAAAGAGATCATATAGTTGGCAAATAGAAAAAAAAAAAAGATGCTCAATGTCTCTAAGCATCAGAGAAATGCAAGTTACAACTGCGATGAGGTGTGATCTCAGAGCTGTCAGAAGGGCCAGCATCAATAATTCAACAAACAGCCAGTGTTGGCGAGCATGTGGACAAAGGGGACCCTCACGCACTGTTAGTAGGATTAAAACTTGGTGCAGACACTATGGGAAAAAGTGTGGAGGTTCCTCAAAAAATTAAAAATAGGACTACCTGTTTACCACCCAGCAATTCTACTTCTCAGTGTTTATCCAAAGAAATCCAAAACACTAATTCAGAAAGATATAACAGACACTATGTTCATTGCAGTACTTTTTACAACAGCCAAGATATGGAGGCAATGTAAGTGCCTATCCAGAGACAATTGAATAAAGAACATGTGATATACAATGGAATATCACTTGGCCATATAAAAGATTAAAATCATACCATATGAGACAACATAAGGGGACCCAGAGAATAATGTAAATGAAATAAGTTAGAACAAGAGAAATATGATAGGGTCTCACTTATATGTGGAATCTAAAATAACAAAATAAATGAACAAAACAGAAACAAACCTATCTGGATAGAGAGAACAAACTGATGGTTACTAGATGGGAAAGGGGCTGGGGGGATGAGTGGAAGCAATGAAGGAATTAGGAAGTACAAACTGGTAGTTATAGAATAATCACAGGAACGTAAAGTCCAGCATAGGGAATATACTCCATAATATGGTGATAAGTATATGTGATGCCAGACATTTAACAATTATATAAATATCTCTCTACTATGCTGTATACCTGAAACTAATATAAAATAATATTGAATGTCAACTGTAACTGAAAAATAGAATAAAGTAAATAATCTGTTGCAACACTAAATGATGGTTACTGTTAAACTTCACAAGGAAAATGCATGAAAACATTTTTCTACTGATTTCAATTGTTTTGAATTGACCAACTACTAAACACTAAACAAAAACATGATATACTTAACTGTAATTTTGCTTATTTTTCCTCAAAGGAACTGCTTCATTGCTCATGCTTGGGATCCTTTGGTTTTATGTCATGAACAATATGCATTTAAAAAGTGGTTTGGTCAAGGTGCAGATTCCTGGGCCCTACCCCTTACCTGCTGACCTCCAATCTTAGGGACTATTTGTTGACCTGTTGAGTATCTGCTTTTTAAACAAACTCCTCTGGTTGGCCTGATGCACTGAAAACATGGAAACCGATCCTTTGCTTCTTTTTGAGATGTTCCAACCCCTAAACTGACAACATTCCAGCAAGAACTAAGCTGGTCAAGCCAGTTAATAAAATAGTAAAGTATATAATTAATAATTAGTAAATAGCAGCTTCCCTGACGCCCTGCTCTGAGTATTAGTGCCAATGATAAAATCACTCCCCTGCTCTTCCCGAGACCCACCGGCAGCACCCCATGTCCCCTTATCCAGCAACTAAAACAGCAATCTCTGTGGGGACAGGGGCCTGTGGACTCCACATGAGTGCCATACTTGGAACCCTTTCTAATTGGTCAGTGAACATGCCCAACTGGTTGTTAGTTCTTTGTAGTGCCAAGTGTTTATGGACTGAATGCTTATGTTGCCCCCAAATTCTAATGTTGAAATACTAGCCCTCAATGTGTCTGTATTTGGAGATACGGCCTTTATGGAAGTAGCTGAAATTAAATGAGGTCATAAAAGAAGGTTCTTCATCCTACAGGATTAGTGGCATTATAAGAGACATGAGAGTTCCTCTTCTCTCTCTCTCTTGGACGTAGCAAGAAGGAGGCCATCTGTATTCCAGAAAGAGCCCTCTCACCAGAACCTGACCTCTCTGCTACCCTGATCTTGAACTTCCAGCCTTGTGAACTGTGAGAAAATAAATAAACGGTGTTTAAGCCACACAGTCTATAGTATTTTGTTATGGCAGCATGAGTTGACTAGTACAGTAGTCCATAAAAATTTGTTTTTTATAAACATGTTTATATACTTAAAATATCAAGGACAATAGCATGCTCATAGTAGGTCAGTACACATACATGTGCATGCAAGTGTGCACACACTTACGTTGTTCAAATTACAAGGTTTTCCAGTTAGTGAAGCTGTGGTATTTTAATAATCTACCTGGTTCCATTGGATTTGACCATTTAATTTGCTGTCCTGATAAAGAGATAGTTGAAATTTATATCCTTCTTTAGAAGTGTGACCCAGGAGATGGAATGGATTATAGTTTGTTAATATATAAATGTTAATATAATAAGATGTATTTGTGAGAATAGATTATATGTATAAGAGAAAAATTCATTCCACCCCCTCCCCCAATAATTACCATATTTTATTATAAATTTGAGCTTCCAAGGAAAGACACCAGTAAAAGATTCGGTCTGCCCCATCTCTTCATTAAAAGTCTAGTCATTTCCCTTTGTTATGGGTATATTTAAAGTCAATTGAGTCTGGGAAGTTCAAGTTGGAGTTACAGCTTTTGCTGTCCTGGGATGGCTTATGCTTTGCTTGCTGCTAAACCAGTATGGACATTCCATCAAGATCTTCCTGGCCTAATGACCTCCACAGAGCTAAAAGCCACCTCAGACACTGAGCTTTTGCGGCCCATCTTGGCGATGTTAACATCATGTTAAAATATAAAGGCACTCAGACATCCCAGGAACCAAACATTTAATTTTGTAGACTCCCCGTCAGACTCTGTCCTTCTAGTGGTTTCCAACTGATTCTTCTGTTTCCGCCATAGGAAGGCCCAGACTATTAAGTCCCGAGTTTATGTTTGTTTAGGTTCATACTCCAACTTTTGAACTTGCAGTTCAACAGAATGACTGGCCTATTAATAGACAATAAGATACAATTACACCAATATTTTAATATAGACTATCCATGAATTACTGTTTAGCAATAAGTGAATGCAACACTAACATATTGTTAAAACTATAGATTATTATGAAATATTCTTTGATGATTTGAAAGTCGCTTGTGTGGCAACATATAGGGTCTCCAGATCATTGTTCCGAGCATATTCTTCCTGTGCTATAGACATATAGCTATATTTTCCCCTTAATATGGACTTTTTCCTAATTTGACCTATAGGACTTTGTGGATATTAATCAAGATTATGCTAAAATGGCAGTGCTTTCAAATGTCTTTCTCTCACTAATGTCTAATATGTTATCTAATTGATGAGGAGAGCAAAGCTAGTTCCAGTAGAATAAGAACATTTTTCCCCAAGTCATTCTATCTAAATCTGGCATAATATGAACTATATATCTTTAGGATTGCTGTAAAAGACTATAGTAACCTTTACTTTAAAACGTTCTTGCATTTTCATGTGGTTTCACAGTGCCAGTTCCTTTGGCCCTGATTCAAAATGTCAAAACACTCCTGTGTTTCCATCCTTGACTTAAGATAAGTTGTTTCTTAGAGAAACTTTTCTTATAGATTCTAATTTTTTTGTCTAAGATTCTGAAAAAAAAATCCAGATTGATTTTAACTGAAATGTAAAGACCATCAGTTTACTGATGCAAATTCTTAGTGAGTCAGAATGTCAAGGCTGTGGTTAGGATGAGGTTATATGTATTAAATTGTTTAAACTGTAATATATTA
>PVKE010018742.1:0-29201 GCA_004027555.1 Craseonycteris thonglongyai
GTCAACGTATTTATGCAAATCTTTGTTTTCAAACATGAATTTAATAAAATCATGATATAGATCTCGACTTACCGATGAGCATCTTAATAATTGTTTGCTAACAGGGTTGTCGTCATACTCTCCTAATTACGAGGCACTGGCCAATGAAATGCAATGCCAAAGATCACACTGACAGATTGTTTTTTTTATGTTTTCTTTTGTGTTTTTTTAAATGATTTTATTATACATGTGTTTTTTATTTACTTTGTATTACGTTTTGTATATATGTTTCTTTGTGTGTATATAATTTGTACAATAAATTTATTATTTTAAAATTATTTTTGTTTATTATTTTTTATTCTTGTTCAATAATAAATATCCTTAGCAATAGCTGGTGCCCACCACCCTACCAATATTTTAGAATGCGCCCTAGGGTATAAAAAGGTTGGGAACCCCTCTCCTATGGTATGGTAAACAATAAGACCAAGAGATACATGTGTAAATCATATTGAGCATTTAACCTTTGGATCTAACATAATGTTAAATAACTGTTAAGCAATTTACAATATAAATGTCATTTATTGTTTTCTAACGATCAATATAAGAAAGTCTCCAGGATGATAATGATAACTGTGCTTATTACTAGATACAGTGTGACAACTCTGGATTAGTCTACATCTGGGGCTAAAAAATGGCTTCATATTTTTCCTGATGTTGATCAAAAGGCAGAATGGGGACAAATTCTAAACTGTTTCCTTTGAATATAATTTGTTAGGTCTCAGTTTATTTTGAGATGCTATTACAAGTAGTCTTTAAACTCCTTCTACTTGATCCACTAGCCAAAACAACACTAAATTCACAGTAAACATACTTAATGTTTATAATTTCACAATTACATAACATAAATTAAAAGAGTTAAATAACGAGATCAGAACTATTAAAATCTTCATCATCTTGGAGCTAAACTCCCCATGAAAAGAAGTTGAAAAGCTTCTAATGAAATATAAGCTATGAAGACATCCCAGTCAAAAAAGATATTAAAAAAAAAATCTGATATTTCAAACACATGACAATTGGTAAGAAAAAATAAAAAATTAAAACATATTTTGCTATAGTCTAACAACCCTAGCAAATATTTACATCATGTGCATTTTATATTGCATAGCTTGACTGTGAAATTTAATTAAAAACACTTATAAACACAGCTCCTTGAGGCTACTGAGGATTTCACAGTTTGAGTCTTTATTTCTGAAACATTTCATTTCCCCAAAAACCAAGCACAATAAAGGGTCATGTCTTCAGAGTTTAGAAAATCAACTACTTGTCTCATGCAAATATATCCAGATAAGTTAAATTGAGATGAAATGACCTCTAGGTACCTTGACTCAGAATTAGTATATAGCAAGTTACAACTGAAAATTTTCCCTGTGGCTAAAATTTGGTCTGGTTTTCCATTTATTTTGGACGAAACTCCAAAGCAAGTGCAGCAATAAAGCCATCTTTAGCACTGCTGGCATATATAATTCTGTAAGAAGATAACTGCATACACAAAAAATAAAATCAAAAATTAAAAAGCAGATGCCATAGTGAAGCATTTTAAGGTAGAGAAGTTAAAATATAAAGGTCAACTCACTTATACTATTCAGTTTGTACTTCTTCCCCACTCCACCCCCCTCTTTTATTTTGGCCCCAAAATAAACCTACATGCAAAAATACCAAAGAATAAAATGGAAGCCTAAAACGAAAATCTTATCTAGTTAGTTTTCTCAGCATTATTTGAAAATTGTGTAGTGTTTTGCTTCCCTTTGACATAATCTTAGATTGTCTGTGAAGTAAGTAAAAAGCCTGATTCTGATGGCCCTACTCACCACCCAAACACACTCAGTGATATCTATGGAAGTGTAATTGATTTTTTTTTTAATTTGATAAACTCAACACTTTAGCCAGAAGGATGTCGGACTTAAATGCAGTTCCATTGTCTCTTCTGAGGATGTAGTTAGTTACATATCATGTAGATAAAGTATCTGTCTGGCTCCTAAATGTCTTGAGAACATGGAAATAATTGCCCTGCTTGTTCTTTCTCCAAATGAGCATCAGGTGTACTTTCTTTGTCCATGTTGAAAGCATTTTATTCTTTTTCCTGACATTATATACTGAACACCAGGAGTTAAGAATGTGGGAGGTTGTGATACACTTTTGGAACTTGGAAATAATAAAAGTAGATGCTAATATTCTGAAGGTATTATAAAAAATTAAGGCCCGAGACTCCCTATTAAATCATTGTAAGAGGGACTATAACAGTGTTTGTGATTCATTAAGCATATTTAAACAGTGTTCTGATTTTCAAAAGTATTCATATTACTTTTGAAAGGGAGAAATTAAAAACAAACATGTAAAACAGTTGTCTTTTTATGTTGTGACTACGGAGTGGTTCATAATTCTCAGAACTATTGTTCATGCCAAAGAAGTTCTATAATCTGTGTGCCTTCTGAGTATTCTTTAAATTACTGAATTTTATTTTAGTTTTGTCACTACACATGTACACAAAAGATACATAACTTAGGAGCTAGTGTTTAGAATTAAAGTATTCATCAGTGTTATGATGTTAGAGTTATACTGTATGCATACTGTTACTAATCATTGAATAAAAATAGATTATCTGCTTTAGATTTTTTACTGGTAGTATTAATTTGGAGCGTATTATGTGTCATCTTGAATATTCACACACAGAATTTCATTTCATATTGTGTTTCTCTAAGCAACATTTCATGCCTTCAACAGCAAGTGATATTTTTTGAGAAAATAACTGGATATAATTTCCAATAAACAGTAAAACCAGAGTCCTGTGTTTTAGTTTTGAGTCTTCCACCAGTGAGAGGTGTGGCCTTGCTTTGTCATTTAAATTTGATGCGTGGATATCTCTTTATCTGAAAAATTTGAAGTTAGATTATGTAATTCAAGGTACTTGACACATCTACTTGAATGAACGAATGTACATATATACCGAAACAAGTAGGTAATTTTTGTGCGAGAATGGCAGATAACAGGATAAATTAACTAGATACTGAAAAACGTAAGTTTTCTATTCGAAAAATTGTCATCTTTGATTTTATGACTACTTGAGGGATCCAAGAACTAGGATCCCATTGTACAGAGAGAATGAGGCTCACTAAAGATTTATGACGTCTTCAAAATTACCAAAAAGACTACTCCATAGAGCAGAGGGATGCTCTCTTCTGACTTGCGTACAAGGTCTATGCATAGCTCATAATCATGAGTATGTATATGATAGGTGACTAACTAAAACCATTGTTATAAAAATATAAGATATCAATTACAAGGATATATAATTGTGCATAAATTCTAGCCAGAAGGACTCAAATGAGCATTGGTTTTATTGATATATAAATTGGCCTGGAGGGTTTGGTTTACTGTTTTATTTAAAACTTTGCAAAGGGGAAGATAAAGGTTATAAAAGCTACGTGTAGTTGATTTTGAAGGTCTTCTATGACAATTTATTTTAAAAGAACAGTTAACATGTGAATTTAATAATGATGTGCAGAAAAATGTGGTAAAGCAGCTGGGACTCTGCCTCCTTGAATCTAAGTAATGATTTGGAAAACTGAGATTCTTTTCTTTTTAATTTATGTCATCAAATATCATTAAACACCTAGATTCATGTGTTGTTTTGCCAGATCTTCTATCCATACAATGGTCCAGATGTTTTCACACCAGAAATACTGACTTGGCTAAGTTACAATGATATCTACATGTATTTTAATCACATCAAACTTATAAAAACATACAGTAAGACAAACTGGGTAAAAAACAAGCAATGATAACTCTCATGTACTGTACTGTAAATGGCCTCTTAAGTTTGCTATAATACGCTAGTTAAGTTTAGAAATAGATGTACATGGGGATATATGCAATAATTTTTAAATTTATTTTTCTTTTATTTTTTTGTAATGAGAACAAAGTCATCTGAGTGAATGAAGAAGGGTTTTTCTAAACATAGGAAGCAGCTTGACAGATGCTTCATTGTTGATAGCAAAAAAAATGGATAGTGTCAATGAAGAGGTTAGGAAAGACATAGAAGAAATAAATGGGTCATTACAATGGGATCATAAGTTTCAATGCTAAGGGCAGTTATTTATTTTTTATACAAAAATAAATTCAAAATGGATTAGAGACTTAAATGTAAAGCCTGAAAACATACTACTTCAAGAAGAAAACAGGTGGTAAATTATATGACATCAGTCTGAGTAGTCTGCTCTAGCAAGTGAAACAAAAGCAAAAATAAACAAATGGGACTAAAAATCTTCTGAATGGTGAAGGAAACCATCAAGAAAACAACAAAAACAACCTACTGAGTGGGAGAATGCACTCGTAAATGATATATCCAGTAAGGGGTTGATATCCAAAATATATAAGGAACTCATACAACTCAAATCGTCTGATAAAAAAAAAAAGGCAGAAGCCATAAAAAGACATTTTCCAAAGAAGATGCCCAGCAGACATATGGAAAGATGCTCAATGTCACTAATCATCAGGGAAAATAAAATCAAAACCACAATGAGCTACCATTTTACACCAGTCAGAATGGCTATTATCAAAATTAAATACCATGTTAGTGAGAATGTGGTGCAAAGTGAAAACTTGTGCACTGTTGGTGGGACTGCAAATTGGAACAGCCACTATGGAAAATAGTATGGAGGTTTCTCAAAACACTAAAAATAGATCTACCTATAACATGACCCAGTAATTCCACTTCCAGTTTCACCCAAAGAAAATAACACGAATTCAAAAAGATGTATGCACTCTGTGTTCATTGCAGCATTATTTACAATAGTCAACATAAGGAAGCAACCTAGGTGTTCATCAATATATAAATATACAAAGAAAATGTGGTATACAGACACACACACACACACACACCATGAAATATTGCAGAGCTATACAAAATAAAATCTTGCTATTTGCAACAACATAGATGGTCCTAACAGATAGTATGTTAAATCAAATAACTCAGAGAAAGACAAATATCATATGGTTTCACTAATATGGTGAATCTAAAAACAAACAAAACAAAGGAACAAAACAAAATAAAACTCATAGAAGCAGAAATGAATGGTTGGTAGAGGAGAGGAGGATGAAGGAATGGGTAAAAAAAGTGAAGGGTATATGGTCAGTAATACTGTGTGTGATAAGCTTGCTGTGACAGATGATTATTAGAATTGGTGAGGCGATCACATTTTTAGGTATAAAAATGTTGAATCACTATACTGTTGTACACCTGAAACTAACATAACTAATGTAATATTGTATACCAACTATATTTACAGAAATAAAAAACAAATGAAGGTGAGTTTTTTAGAATGATTCATAGTGGCAAGGCACTGACATAGGCCTGCAGCCAGCTTTGTGAACCTAAAACAGAAAAATATGCCAGGAGCTGGGGTATAGAAAGTTTTATCATTCTCTAAAGAATTTTACTTAAATACACATCTTATCAGTAAGACATTTATGGGGAAGCTGGGATGGCTCAGTGGGTTAAGCGCTCACTTTGCAGTGACAGGGACCGAGGATCAAATCCCGGCCCCAGCCCATATGGAACCATATGCTGAACTGAGCAGTTCCCCCGGTTCAGTTCTCTCTCTGTCCAAAAATAAATAAATAAATAAATACCTTAAAAAAAAAAAAGACATTTGCCGCCACCCTCACTTATGTCTGGTATCCTCTTTCCAGAGTCCTTTAACCTTTTTTTCAAAGTTTTCCAGCAAGATCCTCATCTTCTGAGTCTGTACAATCACTTGCCTGGATGCACAAGTCTGGAGAGCAAAGCCTGGTGTGTACTAGCTACATAAAGAGTTTCAATCAATCCTCCTACCTCACACACCTGCCATTTACAGAAACTATTTATCAAATTTCTGAGCTTTCTTAGGGTTTAGCAATAAATACATCTATGTCTTTCTGGCATACTGAACCTAGGGCTGAATTTCAGCTTCTCTATTCTACTACATCAGTTACTTAGTTCATTTGTGTTCAGATGATAAAATTTCGTTGACATCAGTTTTTGGCCATTGTCTTCTTTTCCACATCCATTGTCTTTATAGATTATGCTTTCTTTCATCCTTTTTTTTTAAGAAAAAAATCTATTACATACATTATAGTAGTGTTTGTGGAGGGTGTGGAGATAACTGTGTTTAATTATTCTCACTTACTCTGGAATCCTCTCCAATCAGACTTTCATCCCCACAAATGCATTGAAGTGACTTTATCAAGGTTATATTTTATTTTCCCAATTTCAGGACACTTAATGCAGTTAATCATCTCTTTCTTAAAAAGCACTGTCTTTCCTAGACTTCTTAGACCCATTCTCCAGGTGCTCTTCATCTATCAGGTTGCTGCTTCTTATCAGTCTCCTTCACTGGGTCCTGTTTCTCAAGAAAGTCCCAGTACTCAGGACTTCCTCTTTCCTTACCCTAAACTTACTCTGTACTTGATCTCATCTAGTTTTCTCATGCTAAATACCACCTCTATACTGATAATTCCCACATTTATTTTCTTGCTCAATCTCTCTCATGAGCTCTTATTGATTCTCTGATTGCCTATTCAGCATAGCCTCCTGGATGCCTCAACATTCAAATATTTTCTTTGCAAAAAAAGAACTGTTGATCCTTCCTCCCGGTACCTCAACCTCCAGTCTTCCTAATATCAGTGCATGGCCCCAACATTCATTCCATCAGCAGACACCTTCATGTCTACCTTAATCATATATCCCAAAGGCAATTACTTCACCACAGAACTAGCCACTACTATGCATTCCAGCATTTATGTTCATCTTTTCTTGTTTCCATATTTCCCTCCTATAGTCAGTTCTAAACATACAGATGGTTCAAAAACTTCAATCAGTCATGTCACCCATGCTCAAATTATTCCAGTAGTGCTGAATCTCCCTGATCTCACCTCTCTTGGCCTCTCCAGTTCATTTCTAACCACTTTCTACCTCATTTGCTCCACTCTAGTATCTTGCCTTCCCTCCATCATATCATATATATTCCAATCTTAGGACTTCTGCAAACTCAGCTATCTCTGACCAGAAGGCACTCCTGCAGATTTTGACCTAGCTCACTCCTAGACATTCAAATATCTTCTCTCAATTGGTACTTCTTCAAAGAGCTCCTCCATGACCAACCTACCTGTTTTCCTGTCACTGTATATTCCCTTCATTTTTCTTCATGTGATTTATCATCTCTTGATATTATTTAACATATTAACATGTTTATTATTTATTTTCCTTTCTGAAAGGTAAGCTCCATGAAGGCAAATAATTTGTTTCTGATATTTGCCACTCATTCTACAATGCAACAGTGCCCAATAGGCAGTAAACATTTGTTGAATAAAAACAGTAATAATAAAAAGAAAAAAAGAAGAGTGGAAAGAAAGTAGAAAAAGAGGAAACAGTCCCAATGTGTGTCCCAATGTGCTGCTGACTCTTACCTCATGCTAGGAGAGGATGTGGACATCTGATATATGGAGGTTACCTATGTTGATGGGAGAATAGTGATGGGACATGGTCTCTTCCCACAAAAACAAAAAACACTCCTCCTTTGTTTCATCACAACTCACATACTAATAATACTTCTCACACCAGGTGTTTGGGTTTTCCAAACATCAAGTAATTCTCTGTGACACCAGCAGGATGTCCTCTAATTTAGCTCAATTCTGGCATCATCTACCTAGAAATAGCATCAGATTCCACATGTTAAGGCATAGCTCCATAAAATTGCCCCTATTCAAATTCAAATGGCAGTCACAAGTGCCAGGCTGTCACCAGTACTTATAGACCAGTTATATATCAGGGTTCCTATGACCCCCTCCTAAAATTCCATAATTTGCTACCATGACTCTAAAACTCAAGAAGACACATACATTTACTGATTTGTTATAAAGGATAGAAATAAATTACATAAATAAACAGTTGAATGAAGAGATACATAAAGCAAGCTCTGGAAGAGTCCTGAGCACCAGAGGTTCTGTCCCTGATAAGTAGAGTGTACCATCTTCCTGGCATGCAGAAGTTTTCACCAACCCAGTAGAACTGCAAATTCTATACTGATGGAAATTTTATGGAGGCTTTGTCAAATAGACATGATTTATAAATTCCAGTTTCAGCCCCTCTCCTCTCTCCAGAGTATGAAGAATGGGGCTAAAAGTTCCAAGTTTCTAATTAGCCATAATAGATCTTTCTGGTAAGCAACCCCCATCCTGAAGCTATCCAGGAGTCCATTAAGCGTTGCCTCATTAATACATAGACATTCTTTCCCATAGAAAATTCCAAGTGATTTAGAAGCTCTGTTAGGAAACAAGATCAAAGACCAAATACTAGAAAAAACGATTTTTATCAAGTGTTTTTTAGGATGTTATAACACTTTTAGAATCTGAAACTGAGATACACAAGGACTCTCCTAGAAAAATATCCAATGTCAACATAAAGAGAATGGTTACATAACTGGATACTTTCCAGACAGCCCTCATATATCCCTACTATTTCACAACCCATTTGGTGCACTCTTCATAAATCTACATAGAGGAAAGCTTGGCTGAGGTTTTGCTTTCATGGCCTGTCATCAATCATTGTAGGATGTAGATAAACCAGTATGTCTAGAATGGTGTCAACCACTTTACAGCAAAGTGACCCTGAGCAGGAGTTAGGGTTAGTCCTCCATGTCAGTGAGTTGGATGAAGGACTTGGTAGAGCTCACGTTTACTGACAAATAGAGCTCATTAGAGTTTAACTCATTTCTCACCACAATCATTGCCTGAGACAGAGAAGAGATAAACCAACCATGAACAGAGCACCCAGGGAGGAAAGGCATTGATTGTTCTAGACATGATCAGATGCCAGTCATAACATACACTAAAAGCAAAGAAATCCCAGGTTGCTAACTTGCCCACTAATGAGAAAAATTATATTAGTCTCCCCAGTCATTATGCTCAAATATCATCCTTAAAGAGAAAAAACTTCAGGAGAGGTGATCTTGGAGAAAGGACATGATCCAAATGAGAGACTGAGGATTTCCAACGTGAACAATACTGAACCTTCAATAAGCATATGGGTTGAGATCTTTACTATGAATCCTGACTTGGTGGAGGAGTTCTTGTTTCTAGATATTTTGTGAGCAGAAAGAGAAGAGAAAGTAAATGTGAGAGCAACATTTGAGTGAATTATCAAATGCCATGACTGCAGCCCTGATAGTTGATTTGACAACCAAGAGATAAGCAATGGGAGGGAGCCAAGGAAGAGAGTGATGAAACCAAGTCAAAGGTCTTATGCAGAAAAATACATTTGGTTCTCGGCATATGTACATCCTGTAACACTAGTGCTCATTTTGTTTGTTTGTTTGTTTGTTTTACTTAAGTAGAACCATTATACTTCACACTCATGGAATAATATGAATCCATACTACATATGAATGCAGTAATTCCCTAGCACACAAAATACTAATGCCTAACTCTGTGTGGACTGCTCTCTGGCTTCACTAATTTTACATAAGTGGGAGAACTTTACTGAGTCACTGCAAACTTAATTACTTTGTAGGACAGTTATTTGTTATAAGGATAAAATGAATTATGGGATTTGGCAGGCAATTTTTTTTTTAATTAACTATTTATTTGAATTGGAGGATAATGTGATTGCCATAATAGCAAAATGTCATGAATTATTTCTTTACTCACTAACAATTTCATGGTGTGTAAGAAGAAGGAAAAAAAAAAGGCTTTCAAGACTTACTTTGAAATGTAGGGCAAAATGGAAGGAATGAGAATTACTTTTATAGAGTAAGGCTGGGAAAAAAAGGGCTTTTGTGATTAAGAGAATATTGCCTGTGTCCTCAGGGATTAAAAACAACAGAAGAAAATTGTAACACTATGGGTAAAGATATGATACTTCCTTGCTGCACTTATCTAATGATTCTAAAGATTACAGCTAAATCTTCTCATTTGAAAGGGCAAGAGAAGAGAAATATTCCTTCATCATCTTCTAAATCTTGGTACAGATGGCAGAGGGAATGTTTCCAGTGCTACTCAAGGCTAAAAACAGCTTCACAGTAACAGAGCATCATTAGAGCTAACTAGGATCTATGAGAAATGCTTTTGGTAACCAGATTCAAGTAATATTTACTCAGCTAACTGGGGGGCAAAAGCTAAAGGTTTTAAATCCTGGCTCTGATTTACTTGAGCAGGTCACATAACCCCCATGAACCTCATTTCTCTGTATTTAAAAAATCTTGGGAAGCCGGGATGCCTCAGTGGGTTAGGCACTCACTTTGCAGCCCCGGGGACCAAGGATCGAATCCCGGCCCCGGCCCGTGCGGAACCATATGCTGAACTGGGGAGTGTCCCCAGTTCAGTTCTCACCGGGGTGAGACCCCAGCCCAGTTCCTGCCCTGTGCAGCCCCACCCACCTGTGGAATGAAACTATGTGGAAAAACCAATGATGTGCAACTATGGAGACTGTTCTGGGCCCTCCCCCTTCTCTCTGTCTCTAACTGTATCTCTCGCTCTCTCTGTCGAAAACAATAAATAAATCTTAAAAAAAAACAAACATCTCCATGTACCGCCTGAGTTTTATAAAGATGTATTAAAATATCATATGCATTATCATGTATGGTTTCATTGCTATACAAATGTTAATATCTTTCTTTATATATTATTGCCCTATGTGGTATAACAATTCAGATTATTGAAGCATCTAGAAAAAAAAAAAGAAAAAAAAAACAACCAAATATTTTATAAACCAATAAACGAAATTCAGTATTTTACTTCAGAGTAGAAAAACAGTCATCTTTCACATCATATACATTTTCTAATTCTAAGTTAATCATGTTGATGAAGGACTCAATGGCTCTAGAAGGAAAGAGGAAAAGAGCCCAGAAAATATAAGTACTGTGTTTGTTTGTGTGTGTGTGGTGGTGATGGGCAGGATGGAGAGAGGGAGAGGGGAGAGGGAGAGGGGAGAGGGAGAGGGAGAGAGAGGGAGAGGGGAGAGGAAGAGAGGGGGTGTGAAAGAGAGAGAGAGAGCGAGAGCGAGAGAGAGAACACGATGAGAATAGCATGTTGTTTAAAGAATGGGGCACCAAGATGTTGAGAGCTCAGCGGGACTCTATCAGCTCCAGGTGTTGGCATCCGCCATGTTGACAGGGAGTGATCATGCTTGGTTTCTATCATCCTGTTCCTGGTGACAGGAGCTTCCCTATCTCTTTGTTCCCAGAACACATGGGGTTCATCAAGGCAGATCTGTGTCATAACCAGGGATGTCTATTTGGTGTCCACTGGTGCCAGCATTTACTGGCTCTATATGTGAGACTTCACTGACTAAATTTGAGATTGCTTTTTTTTCCCAGTCTTCTTCGTTGGCTCTGCTTCCTCTATTCATTTCTCCAATTCACTCTGTACACTGACACCAAAGTGGCTGCTTAAAGTGTAAAAATTCATCACGACAACACAGGGCTAAAACTGTAACTTCACATCTGAGAGGCTCCCAGGCTTTTCACTATCAATCTGCAGCCTACTGTTTTGAACATATTTCTCACACTCTTTTCTCATATGCTATGCTCTCTGTTCATATGGGGTTACTTGCCATTCTAAGAATACTTTCTGGTCTTCTGTTTCTCTGGATATTTGCACATGCTATGCCTTCTGCACAAGTATTCCTTCACCCTCATTCATCTAGAAGAATTAGCTTTTCATTTTAGATTTTCTTCACACCTCTCCCTATAATTTCTCTAACATTATGTTTCCATGACACATGCTGGGTACTGCTTGGCATACTTACCACCTCTCTCTTTCCATGTGAAAGGCAGACATTGGCAATCCTTCACAGCATCTTCACAGGATGCAGGTTCAGAATAGGTCTTAGCACCCACTACTAAATGATTAGCAACAGCATGTAAACCGCATCTGCCGTAAGGCCTACAATAGTGTACCACTCACAGGACACAAATTACATTATATTCTGTGTAAACAGAGTCCCTCAGCATTGTGCAATCTGAGCACCTTCTCCTAGCCCTGTCACATTGCTTGGCTATAGTTCATTCTATTCTATTATATAACTGCATGCTGACTTGTCATCTCAATTGTGAAGCTCTTGATGACAAGCAGGTCTCATTTTGTGCCCCCAACATTGAGAATAGCAGATGACACATAGAATACAAACACACTCATGTGCAGTGCACATGCACACACACACAGTTAACTGAATGAATGAAACTATTTAGAAATGTAATTAAGTCAATGTTGTTATGCTTAGATCCAAATAGGCTAATGAAAAAATATAAGAGACTTAGGTAAATTCCATCAGAGGTTCATTATCTTCATATTGCCTGTGTATGAAAAATACAAAGTAGGAGTTTTGGTACAGTAAATTCTAATATCTGATCAAGGGTATCTTTGTAGGGCAGTGAGATATTCACTAATATTTCTCAGGAGTGAATTAAACATATCCATAATCCACTAACTAGTAAATATCTGTGTTGAAAGATAAGACATTCTTGGTGAAGTAACTATGTTCTTTTTTTGTCAATAGGTATCCTGAAGGAATTCCTTAAGAGGTAGATAGCTAAGACACTATAGTGGAGGGGTGAACAATTCCACTTGCAGGCAATATTAAAAAAAAAAGGTAAGGACAAAAATAATGTGGATGTATGCTTTTCTTTTTCTAAAATCAGGTACAGTAGATAAAATGGATTTACTTTCTGAATATAAATGCAAATTTTTAAGACATTTTACACATGTGAAGATGCGGGTATCATTGGGCCCTGGTTCCTGATTATTATATTTACTTTACTGATATGCTCCTCTATCTTTTCATGACTGGACTATTGCAGTAGTCTCCCAGAAGGCTCCCAATAGTGCCATCAGCTCATCTCTTTCCTTCCTCCTTTGACCCATAATGTTAGAGTCAGCTTGCACCTTAGCCAGACGATCACTTTATAACCTTAATCAGGGCCTGCCATTCCTCTGCTCAAAGTATTCCACTGTCTTCCATCTCACTTAGAATAAGAACTGAGCATGGCCTAAAACAGGGGTGTCAAACTGGTGGCTGGAGGTAATTTTTTGTGGCCCATGATGCTCTGAAATAAAATGAAAATAGAAAAAATTGTTATGAAGAAAATAGCGCTTAGGGGAGATCAAGGCAATATGGTACACATACTGGTAATTCCCTTGTTAACCCTTTAACTACTGAAAGCGAGTATACACGTGGCCCAGTGACTTTCCTGGGGGCCTGTGGGCGTGTATAAAAGCGCTGACTCAGTTCCCGCAACGTTTGTAAATGTGATGTGGCCTGCGCGAATCTTGCCTGTTGCACCACATGACCCATGTTTTAATTGAGTTTGACACCCCTGGCCTAAAAGGCTACATAACCTACAGTCTGTTCCCTCTTCTCACTTGCGTTCTTCCTATCTTACCACTCTATTCTAGCCACACTAGCCTTCTTGTTATTTCTATATCCACATTTAGAGAGTAGTGCGCACTTGCCCTTTTCTCTGTCTAAAAGATTCTTCTATCAGTTCCATTCCCTTGCCTCAATTACCTCTATTTTTCATAGAGGCCTGCTCTGCCTGATCCCCTACCTCCTGCAACTCTTACCCAGTTTAACTCTTCTTTCTGGCATTAGCACATGAGATATATTACAAATTCACTTGCTTCCACATTTACTGTATGTCTCCCATGTGACAATATACATTCCATATGAGCAGGAACTTAGTGTGGCACCTTGTGAATGTGTACCCTATACTGAGAACAATGTCCGGTACCTGGACCTTACTCCCTAAATAATTTCTGAAACTAAAAAAAAAAGGACTGGGGTGTCAGTATAGCTCAACAGGTTGAGTGATTACCTTACAACCGCAAGGTCCAAGATCCAGGGATCGAATCCTGGCCCCAGCCCATGAAAAACAACATGCTGAACTGTGGCACAACTTGTAAGCACCAGGATGGTGATGAAGGTTCTTGCCTTCCATAAGGGAGGCCCCCAGTTAAATTCCACCCCATGCAGCCTCACATCCACTTGTATGGAATGAAACTATGTCAAAAAACTAATGATGCACAACTATGGAGACTGATCTGGGCCCTCCCCCCTTCTCTGTATCTTTATTTCACCTTCTCTCAAACAATAAAATACTAAAAAAAAAAAAAAAGGTACAATTGATAGTGTTGATCACTATACAGCTCTGTAAATATATTAACACCATTGAATAATAAACTTTAAATGAGTTACTTCTATGCCAGGTGAATGTATTGTATATTTCAATAAAGCTATTACAAAACAAAACAAAAAATTGAAGCCTGATAATATGCTTATTCTTTTTTTTTAATACATATTTTATATATTTATTTATTTTGACAGAGGAGAGAGAGAGAAAGAGAGAGAGAGAGAGAGAGAGAGAGAGAGAGAGAGAGAGAGATACAGAGACAGAGAGAGAACTGAACTGGGGGAGCTCCCAATTCAGCATATGGGTCCGCACGGGCCGGGGCCGGGATTTGATCCTCGGTCCCCGGCGCTGCAAAGTGAGCACCTAACCCACTGAGCCATCCCGGCTTCCCCAATATGCTTATTCTTTATCCACTAGCTTCAAGATTTTTATAAGAACTACAGGGCTACTTATTTATGAATGAAATATCTTTCAAGTAATTGGGGTTTATCAGTGGGTAGTTCATCAGCTCAATTGCTTCAGGCTAACCTTTAAAATCTAACCATAGAAAGAAGTTGATTGCATGCGGCATTTAAAAATTATCTTTCAAATATCAATACAATTGCTAAGGACTAGTGAAGAAACTTCTAAAGGCAAATTACATGGTTTTTACTATTTTAATGTTATGTAGCTTAGTTTGTAGTGAGAGACAGTGGAGAAAATCTTACCACAAACTGTTTATATTAAGAGAATCCTAATTGTCATATATTTACACTTAGCTGAAAACATAATTGCACAACTAACTCAACAGCATCATTATTTACCAGATGTGACATATTTTTACAGCTAATTTTCCATAGTAATTATCACCCAGATATTTATATCATTTTGGAAATGAAATAGTTATTTGCTAGGCTTTTATTTAGCCATGGATAGACTCAGAGAAGTCAGCAGTGTAGCTTATGGTTGAAATGTTCACCTTTGTAGGTTTCATTCTGAGGTGAGCAGGACTAAATAAAATATCTTTATGAGAATTAAATGTTATGTCACCAGAGGTAAATTATCTCTTTCATGTTGACATTTGACACACCAAAGAGCAAGTTTTTGAAGCACATCCTTCAGGATTAGGCCACAGTATCAGGCCACTAGAATATATTAAGTAGAATTGTATAATCTATAATCATTTTTTAATGGGTTTTCTATGAAAAATTTAAGAGAAAGGATATATATATGTGTATATATATATATATTTTTTTACATTAAGCTGCATGTTTTCATATAGTGCATGTTACCTCTTCCTGCCATATTTAGTATAGCAATTTTTATCATATATATATATATATAATTTTCTATTTTCTTTGATTTGCTTACAGAATTTCCTCCTTGAACATACTCTTCTAACAAGGCCTTCACACAGCAGTTGCATCTCTACTTCAATACTACTTTAAGTATTTATCTATTTATTTACATGTCTATTCCCCTATGGACTGCAAGCTCCTGAACTTTGGGCTCTGTCTTAATCACCAAAATTTCCCAAGGACTTACTATAGCTACTCAGAGTAGAAGCCCTGCTAGGAAAAATACCTTCTATGATTGATCTCTACATTTCTTCATCTGTTAAAAGAGGAGTCTACTTAATAAATGATCTTATAATTATACATATGACCTGAGAGTTGGGCCAGATAAATTCCATTTGCTCCTCTTTAACCCCATTCTCTTCTCTAGAAGTTTGATTTATATAAATAGGCTACCTTGCTTTCAGTTTCTAATTCAGTTTGACCACAGGGACCCCTGGCCACAGTTTAGAGACAGGCAGAAATAAGTCCAGCATTTACTCATCTGGATCCCTTCCTGTCTAGTAATCTTTGGTTGAAAGTGTCCTTCAAGTAAAGTTAGACAGCTGGCTCCTCTCAAGAAGGCACTTTCCTTTCAACTGTCTCATTTTAGTTTCCAGAAAACCCTCCACGAGCTCATGTAGCACTAGGGATTTTAGTGGCTCTGCAATCACTAACACAGAATGCATCCTTGTGACGTCCATATGTCCAGTATTTACCTTTGTAAGAAGTCCCAAATACCCTTATTTGTGTGTGACCTCTGCTTCTTGATTAGCATAGACATTATGGAATTGCCCCTCATAATATTAAGATAATTTTGGTGATTTCCATATACAAGCATGTATGTGTGTAGATATAGCTAGATATATCTACACATACATATGTGCACATATGTAGAGTTATTATATAGCTGTCAAGTTTACTTGTGTGTGTGTATACACACACACACACACACACTATATATATAATTACTCAACTATGAAATACTATTTCTAATGACACAAATGCTATCTCAGTGTGCAACTTAATGGATGGATTTGAGAAAGTAGCAATCACGGTTCCTACAATGGATAATTATTCTTTCTCTGTATCTGTCATTCTTGGCAAAACATCAGTTTGTTTTGAATTCGTGCTTAGCCTGAAATTTTGCTCCAAACAGGCCATGCCATTCTTAAGATACACTTTTTCATGCTTTAACGTTTATCTTGTCACCTTCTTCCATTTGAATTTCTTTGATTTGCCCACAGCATTTCTCCCTTGAACACTATCTTTAACAAGGGTTGACACAGTAGTTATATTTCTACATAAAAATGTACAAAGTTATCCAAAGTGAGTAATGAAAGTCACAGAGCTCTCTTACACCTCTATAATAAATTCCTGTCCTTCAAATATGGAGAAAGTTGTGGAAATGTGTACTTGCTTTCTTATTCGAGAATATTCAATTCTGGCATAAAAGAAAAATAAACAGGAGTGATGAAACTCATAAGAATGTTAAGCACAGATAGTGTAAAGGCTAGTAGCTGATGAGAGAAATCTCAGAGGATGTGTCAAGTATAGGTATGAATAATCAAGTAGCTTGTGACAATGGCAGAATTCAAAAATGTTAGATGTAAGATAGTGATACCTAAAATATGTTAATGGTAGCAAAAAAATGGAAACAGTATTTCTTCTGAAAAAAGGGAACAGAAAGACTAAATCATAAGATTCTTTCAGCTCACAGATATTTTATCCATAACCTGGCTGCTTATTGGTAGCACACACAATAGTTGCATTCTGTCCCCACATATGCTGTGACCATTAAATGCAGACAAAACAATTCCTGTTCAGTAGGCTTCTTGGAAAACTTCAGTGGCCAAGGTACTAGTCTGATTGTCTTATGAACCAAATGTTTTTCTGTAGCACCCGGCACAATAAGGGGGGGGGGGGGAGAGAGAGAGAGAGAGAGAGAGAGAGAGAGAGAGAGAGAGAGAAGCAAAGCAGAAAGCGGTGGAGAAGACAGAAAAGAAAAATAGAAGAGGGAGATAGAGAGGGCTTATAAGTGTTGCTACTTTAGAAGGTAGAGTTCAGGTAGCATGATCCTATCTGCTTATATCACATCTTACCTCACGTCTTTCCTCTTACTTCTTGATATGTATTTAAAATTGATTTAATATCTGTGTGATTGGACAATCTTAACTTTGTGAACTTTTCTGTTGTTCCATACCCTCTGAGATAGCTTTTCTAGAAGTATTCTGGAAAGATGCTACTCCAAGGTAATTTCTCACATGACAGTTGCACTTATTCTGCGTAAAGGTTGTATGCCATTTGTTTTACTCTGAATTGCCACAAGGTTTTGGTTCTTCTCTATGAATTACCTGGGGCTATCACTTATTGTGACTATATTATATATTTTCAAGAAGGCTTGCTATTATCTGTCCATGTAGTTCTTAATCCTGTAACTTGGACCTGTGCTTTATTCTAGATTAAGTCCTTCTGCTGACACCACCCTATTTGATTAAAACAGCAGTTCTTAAACTTGATTGCTCTGGGAATTTCCCCAGACATTTGAAAGAATAAAAATGTTGGAGTTTCATTCTGCAGATTCCAATATACTCGTTCTGATGTGTGACCTTGAACTTAAGTAAGTTATTTATATACATGCAAAACAGGGCTAATAATACCAAACTTCCAAGGTTGTTGATAGGAATATACACATACGGTATATGCATACACATACCTATATCTATATTTATCTATCTACTTATACGGTATTTGGAACATATTAGTGCTCCAAAATGTTAGCCACTAATAGCCTGCCAAGTCTGGGCTGAAGTAAGATTGATGACCTGGGTGATGGGTTTGTTGAAAAACACAGGTCTTGTCAATTATTTTTCAGACATACCTTCACAGTTATTCCAAATAAAGGGCATCACAATCTCATAAGAGGTAAATTCAAAAGGGAAGTGTGGCAGATAGAATGTGGATTTGAATATAATGTACCCATGTGGTGATTCCCATGACTGCTGACTAAGGTGTAGGTGATTTCTTATAACTTTTCACATTGCAGATGGAATGATACAGCCTACTATATTGGCAACTAGCTAGTTAAAATTTTTAGTGTCTGACTGACTGTTTTTTATTGAGAAGTTCATGTCACTTCAATTTTTAAAAGTGTTTATTACTTTGAAGGACATACAAAAAAAGATAAAAGTACAATTTTTGACCACATTAAATTTGTAATCTCAACAGAAAACAAGAAATATACAGGTAAAGGAGATTAAATATTGCTACAAGGGTGCCTGATTACAAGTCGATGATTGACATAAATAAGTACAGATAAGGTCTTCAAAGAAAGAGGTCAATGTGGGTTGGATTTACTTGAGAAGTTTTAATAGAAGACATAAGTTAAGTTAGCTTTAATATATTTTGAATTAAGCATAGAAGTATTTTCTGATAGCAAATGATTTAAACTTTGGTTTCCTGTCACATAGGGACTCATTAAATTATATTTTACCTGCTCTAATTTTTCTTAGAGTTGCAGGGTTATTCATTTTTAATGGCTCATTTTCAGGCTCTGACATCAAAGGGAGATATTTAAGAAATGTTCTGTTGCCTTAGCACTGAGCACCTTGCTTTGCGGAAGTGCCACACAGCTTCTCATTTGTAAAACTTCGTGCCTTTACAGAGAACTTATTACAGTAGCGAGGTACAAAAATTCTTTCAATTTAAATTATCTTCAAACTGAGAACTAAACTTTAAAACATCTTAATGAAGAAAATCCCACGTGACCACCCAGCCTATTCTGAGCTGCTGTGTGCCTTCCAATGCCCTCTTCCCATTTACATATCTAATTCTAGTAGAAACAGATCACTGCATGACTTTTGCTGGAGGAAAGAAATGGTAGGAGCTTTTTGTAAAGTACACATGTCTCTGAAGGTTTGGAGTTAAAAATTCATGTTATAAAGCAAACTACTTTTATACATATTCTAAAATTAAGATTGATATTGGATATTCCTGAAAGGATCCTGTGAAACAATGCAAGCGGAAAAATTAAATATATATGTATATATACACTCCTATGACTAGAATGGCATGGGGATCAAAGAAGCTGAGTAAATAAGCTGTCAACCCAATCAGTCTTGATTGTCTTTCATTTTAAATGTCCTACACCGCTGTATCTGGGGAACACCTACTCTGTGTTCCCAGGAACTGAATTTAAATCTCCTTTCTTGGAGTTGAATGCTTTCTCTTCAGTCTAGCCTGAATCTGGATATGAGGCAAGATTTAAATAGACTGGAGTTAAATATTAAATACCATTTAAACAATTTTAATGAACATTGAGAGCCGTTACCTTCTGCATCAGTCAAAAGAAACAACATGATATAAATACAGAGTAGTGCCGAGAAAGAATATGGGACCAGGGATTACAGGAGTGGCTCAGACTGTGGAGGACTTCTGAAAGACAGGAAGGTAATGGAATTCTATTTATATCAGTTTCCCAGGGCTGCCACAACAAATTACACACATTTGGTGACTGAAAACAAATAAAACATTCTCTCTCACAGTTCTGAGGCCAGATGTCTGAAATCAGGTGTTGGCATGGCCACGTTCCATCTGAAGGCTCCAGGGGACAGTCCTACCTTGCCTCTTCCAGTTTCTGGTGGCTGAAAGTATTTCTTGGCCTGTGGCTGCATAACTCTAGTCTCTGCCTCCATCTTCATGTGGCCTTCTTTTCATGAGTGTCTGTGTCAAATCTCTCTCTCCAGAACTTAGAAATCATCATAAATCCAGGATGTTCTCAATTTGAGATCCTTAATTACATCGGCAAAGACAGTCTTTCCAAATAAGGTCACCTTCATGGTAACTGGGGGTTAAGATTTGAACATATCTTTTGGGCAGCCATTATTCAACCCACTACATTATTACAGAATAAAACAGAACAGAGGAACCAATTGTCCAAGACTTGCCCAAGAGGATGCAGAAGAAGTAATCCAAATGGGAACTATTTTTCAGGGCAAAGTCTCAAGAGGCTCCAGGCTCCATGTGAGCAAATGATTAGAGTCAGATTGGGGAGTGGAAGAGAAGTCAGGGAAATAATGGAGGTTCTATGGATCAACAGCTATATCCCTCTTTTCAACTCCTCTATCTCTTCCTCCCTTTCTGCCCCATTCTACAACAAAAACTAGCAGCAGTGCCTCTCACTTCCAATACTCCTGCCACTGAAGACCTGAAAGTAACACTCTCACATAAGAAACATTCTACCTAAGGTGAGTTAGTCTCTTGAGTTATTATTACATTCTGACATTTTACAGGAGTCTCAGCTGCTCCCCTTCTGCCTACTTTAAAGTTGTGTTGACATGCCTGGTCACATATAGAGTTCAGGGCCAAACTTCCTACTTAGGAAAGACCTACTACGGAAGAAATTATCCACAACTGAAACAAAAATCTCATATAAGCTATCTGTGGTCATGAATCCAATCCATATACATGAAAACAATTAGAAAATCAAGGATCATCAGATACACGAAGCAAAGCCAACACCATGGAAGAGAAAGGTCTAGACTTTTCTGATAATTCATATCAATTATGATCATTTATAATACTTAAATAATGTTATGCACTAGACACTGAATAAAACTCAAGTTAAAAATATTCAAATTGTTTTTTCAGAAAAATATAAAGACACTATTTCTTAAATTTGCCTATCTGTAAAATAGGGTTGTTAGAGTATTACATGAGTTCAATAGAAGTTTTTAAAAGAGTTTCTAACATGGTTGTATCAAAAGAGTAACTCTCATTCAGGGTTTAGATAAAAGTGATTTATTTGATAAATGATCCTTACATTATCTATATAACTCTTAGTCCAAGGAGGAGCCAGATACCATGGGGTATAACAAACAAGTAGCCTTAACATCAAGCAATGGGAGGACAGTAACCATAGCTGCAATGACAAAGCTAAAAAGGTGTTGTAGGCCTGACAAAGAGTGTCAGAGAAAAGACAAAGCGAGAAGAACCTCCCCATGGTTTGGGTTCAGACCTTCTTGGAGAAGGTATGGTTGCAGTCCACTGGATGGCTGAGAAGTTCATTTGTTTGGCTAGACCAGATCTGATCCATAGTCACAAGGCCAGCAAGAAACTGCAGGATTGTGAGTGAGGATGCTGAAGGAGCTGGCTGCATTGGTGTTAACAAGAGGAGACTGCAGTGTCCCCATTGGAAGGGCAGTGCAAAGGGGTTACCAGACTAGGTGGGGACTGAAATGTCACCGAGGGACCACAAATTCTGGGCATGTGGCTGGAGCAGAGCATCACCAGTTGTCCTCCCACCTGCACTGATAAAGCAAGGGTGCAGCCGCTGGAAGTAGCCTGGGAAGTCCCTTCCCTCCTGCAGCATCTCTCCATCGCCCTCTACTGAGAAAGTGTCACGTTGTGCTCATGGTTAGGAGACTCGCCTCCATCCATTATCACAGAGCCGTATTGAAAATGGGGTGAAAACTGAGAGAATAAACTGACAACCATAACCTAATCTAAAAAATAGTATTGAAAAATAATTGTACTGTTTTTTTTTAAATGGATCTTTTCTTTTTTTTAATATATTTTTATTTATTTATTTATTTTTGACAGAGAGCGAGAGAGACAGAGAGAGAACTGAACTGGGGGAGCTCCCAGTTCAGCATGGGCCGGGGCCGGGATTTGGTCCCCGGCCCCCAGCCCCCGGTCCCCGGCCCCCGGTCCCCGGCCCCCGGTCCCCGGCCCCCGGTCCCCGGCGCTGCTAAGTGAGCGCTTAACCCACTAAGCCATCTGGGCTTCCCCAGTTGTATTGTTAAAAGTCAGCTGCTTTCTTGTCCCTTAAGTCGTGCAAAGAGGGAAGTATTAAATGTTGAGCATAACTATTTTTTATTTTCTCATTATTGAGCCAGTGATACAATAACTAACACTTATGTTAGTACCAGGTACCCTTAAAATCAATGCTCACTCAGACTTTTGAATTAGGGATCATTATTATTCATACCAGAGGAAACTGACATACTTTATAGGCCATAATTTTGGAGCCAACCAATTGCCAGTCTTTATAGCCTCTTGTGGGAAGAAAAAATTTTTAAAAAGTAATCTGTTTAAACAAATGTCTAGTTAGTGTAATAAAATTCCACCTCTGTATACAGATAAATAGTGTTATAAACTTAAATAGCAACTACTGGGAAAATTAAATTGATCACATCAACTTCAATTATTTTTATTTTTTATTTAAAATAATGGAAATCTGGAAACATTAGTTGCTTTACCACTTGGAAGAGGTCAATATCCAAATATCTAATCCTTGTATATTAGGTACTTTTTTCCCTTCTGTCTGTAAGAGCTACAGAGATAAACTTCAAATCCTCCCCCCGCCCCCCCCAGCAGAATAGTTGATATTTTGTTATTGCTGTTACTGTAATTTTGGTAGCAAATCTTTCTTGCTTTCAATTACATACAGAGTAAAAAAAAAAAAAATTATGGAGCTAGACTGGTCTTTGTGGGCTTTTTTTGTGCCAATAATTTATATTGAGAAAAAAAAAAATTGAGGGGTAAAAGTTAATGTTCAAAAGGACATTTCTTTTATTGTATTTTATTTTTAATGGATCATTAAAGCTTAAATCTAGCAACGATCAAGCTATTGAGAACTAAAAGTAAACTCTAATTTTTTTTTTTTTTTTCAAAAACACATGCTCATATTGCCTAATGAACACAACCACATGCAATAGAAAATGTTTCCTGACAATACTGTCCCTGCCTTGTCTGCCAGGCCAGGAAGCCACAGCAGTATCCAACTTCCCTGAAAGGAGAACAAAGATGAAAGTATTCAGTTTGTGGGGAAAAGACAAAATTGCACCCACCAAAAGATGATGCTATTTAAAAAACATTTAAAACAAACAAAAAACAAACAAACAAACAAAAACACTGCTGAAAGCTTAAAAACTTCTTGACAAAGAAACTCCTTTGCCTTGGGAAAATAGTGGGAAAATTAGCTGTCTTTACCATAGTATTTTATTATGAAAATGAAGAGATGACAGCACTATTATTTAGTCACCTCAGGTCAAATACTTTATTCTAAAGAAAAATCTACACATGAACTAGTTTTAAAATATATATACAAGTTTAGTGCAAATATATCTATCAGCAAAAGATTGTTTTTCTCATTGCACTATTCCACAAACAAGAAAGCAGCTGATTTTCAATTATACAATTATTTTCCAGTTTGCTAGTTATCAAAAAATCTTTTCTATTTCATGATAGAATTTAATTATTCAAAATGCTTATTTTATATCAACACTGAACTGTTCAAAATTATAGCTTGCTATCTTCAATGCTTCATCAATTTCTTCTGTAGTTTTAGTTTCTGCCATTACAGCAGCTAAATTACAATTTATCAGCAATCTTATTCTACCTAGATGAAGTGGATTTGAATCTTAAGGTAATTTTACATTGCTAGCGGCTCATAGTTTTATACTTTATTACAAGTAATGCTGATAACAATGTCTTGAAGTACTGGATGTTTCTAAATAAATTTTCCATATTTAGGTTTGCAATGAAGTTTCATATGTACATTTAAATTCACGTTTATTTGATGATTTGGGAACTTTATATTACTGAAAGATTATGAAACACACTAATCTCCTTGGCTCATGTCCTATCTCCTCCTTCAACTTCCTACTTGAATTGTCCTGCTCAAGTCATTTAACTGCTCTGTTATCAGCCTCAGTTTGCTCTGTTAGGAAATGTGCATAATTACTGTCTGTCCTTCAGGATGACTTTGAGAGGGGAACTGGAATCACACCTGTGGTAGCAATTTATGAAGTGAGAGACAATGTTCTAATTGTCCTCCTCAAAATCCTTCAGAGTCTCACTCATCTGCTCCTTCTTCCTCTTTGGAAATGGACAAAACTGCCCCTCTCTCAAATGATGACTGCAATCAAGTTATTACATATTTCCTCAAGGGCATGTTTAAGGCATGTTTAGGGTGTTTCCCCAACTCTATAGATATAAGATTTAACAGAGATGGTGAAAACAACCAGAGACTTAGAATCAAAAGAAGGAAACAAACAAACAAACAAAAAACGTGGAGGAGTTATCCCCAGCTACAAGGTTTGGGGCACTTGGATTACTGCTGTCAGCTTCAGGTCTTACCTTAGTAAAACTGAGATAATATTGAACTCAGCACTTTGCAAGGCTGTTGTGAAGATCACCTCTAGAAATGTGGGAGAGAGTGCTCTATAAGCCAAAACAAACAAACAAACAAACAACAACAAAAACCAAAATCAAAACGACCACACACACAATTTATACAAGTATTAGGAGGCACGATTATAGATAATATTCTTGAATTCAGAGTCTTTCTTTTTAATGTTTCTTATGTTCTGCTGTGATGATTTTGCATGGGTTTTCTTCTGTATCTGTTTTTTTGGACTTAATTTTACCTTTATTTCATATATAAACAGATCACCAAAACCCTATGTGTTAGTTAATTGAAATTTAATTTTATTGACCAAGGAAAAAAAACATCTTTAAACAGATATGATCAAATTTGTTTATACTTGAGATGTGAAACAATATTCGCTAAGAGCATTACTTTGAAAGTTCTTTATTATATGTAACTAAAGGGTTGTGGAAGTAGCAAATGGAATTCTGCATGCCCAAAGACATTATTTTTAAGGACACAGTAAACCAAAAAGAAAAACTCCTTTCAATTAACAACTGGCTTGATCACTATAATTTTTAAAATGTGAATTTGTACTTGATAAAGATTTATGTTAAATTATTTCTTTCCAGTTTGAAAACCATATCCAAGTTATATTTGAATTTCCTGGGAAGTAATAGGAAATATATGCTCTAAACTATACCAACTCTTGGGATTCAAACTATATTTTTATCACTTCAATTTCTGCTTGCAATTTTACAGCTTACTATGATTGAGCTCTTCTTTTATGATTTTCAAATATCTCCTACATCAAGCAACATATAAAATATTGTCTTTCTTTAAACACGTATGGTGAAAATTGTTCAAGCAGACAGTATCCACAGTCATTGGTAACAGAAGATCCACTGTCATATCAGTTGTAGCTGAAATGAAGTCCAATTTAATAGCTCAATTGAGGTCAAGAATTAAATTGGAAATTGCAGTCTGAAATATTTTGTGTTTGATCATAGATGATAGGAAGGAAAGAACACAGCGGAACAGTCTGTATTTTAAAAGGAGCCAGGATTCTGATTGTTCTGTGCTTTATCAATTCATAATCAAAGTAAGCAATATAAATTCATTTTTTAAAACACTAATATATATTTATTTTATTTTTTTTAGGAGAGGCCAATTTCCCTGCAGACAAAAGGGGCATTAAAATTCTGTGTCTTGACATTTAAAACAATGTTGTGCTAGACTTGCAGAACAAATTCAGTTTTGCTTTGTAGAGGAGGAAGTGTGGTGATGTTTTTAGCCTGTCTTCTACTCGCTCTAGCTAGGTGTTCAGATGTTTGTGAAACTTCCTCTGCTATTCCCAAACTCCCAAGAGTAGTGGCAGGCAATTTTCTTTAGCACTAATAAAACCTTCCAGGATTACGCAAGTTTGGCTTCTGTCATGAGCTCTTATTTGAATAACCATACTGTGTTTCCCCGAAAGTAAGACATCCCCTGAAAATAAGACCTACTTACAGTTTTGCCTCTCGCTGAAATACATATAAGTCATTCCCCCAAAAATAAGACCTAGCGCATCTTTGGGAGCAAAAATTAATATAAGACACTGTCTTATTTTCGGGGAAACAGGGTATTATGTACTAGCTGTATCACTAACAAAATTAGACCCAGCTTATTATCAAAGTGGGCTACCGTAAGACATAAGAGCTCATTTGAAACAAATTTAAATATTTTGAAGCAGAGTGATTACGGCAAGCCTTCTCAAGTCTCAATTTCCTCCTTTGCAAATGGCATTAATAATGGTTCCTAAAGAAGACATTATGAGAAGTTACTGAAAACAAAGTACATAAGGTTGGTAGAGTATCATCGACTGAAGAGAGAGCAGAGCAGTTAAGTGTATACAGCTTCTGATTTCAAGTCCTATTATTTGCTTGCTGTTGGAACTTGGACACATTACTTTAACCTCTTCATCTTTCGATTTTCTCAATTATAACATGGGGTTAATAATAATATCTCATTCATAGATTTGTTATTAAAACTAAGATTTGATAAACTAATGTTTATAAAGCACTTAGTACAGGGCCATCATTTCGTGTTTGCCAATTAAAAACACAATAATAAGCACACAAATAGGTTACTATATTTGTTTAAACTAGAATGCTGTTGGTAAAACTTAAAAATTACTCTATTAATGCATTGCAAAATTTAGAAACCCAAATAAGAATATCATAACCAACTATATTAAATGTTTTGTTAACAAATATATTTTAAACATGCAAAGCTACAATTACCTTTGTCATAATTTGACACAGAAAAAACTATTCTTTCATGCTGACCAATGCTAAAATTTTATTAAGATTTGGAAAAAGACTATTTCATTTGAATCATAGTTTGGAAACTGTCAAACAGAAATACACTATTTCATGGTACTTTAAAACTATTCTCATAGGTACATGAAAACATGCTCAACATCACTAATAATCCAGGAAACACAAACAAAACTGTGAGATATCACCTCATACCTCTTATGGTTAGCATCAACAAGACTAGATAAGTGTTGGCAAGGAGAAAAGGGACTTATGTGCTCTGTTGCAGGAACGTAAACTGATGCAGTACCTATGGGAAACAGTATAGGAAATTCTTAACATTAAAAATGGACTTAGCATGTGATTCAAAATTTCCACTTCTGCGAATGTATATGATGAAAACAAAAACACTAAATCAAAGAGATATCTGCATCCCCCATGTTCATAGAAACATTATTTATAACAGCCAAGACCTGAAAAACCTAAAACCTAAGTGTCCATTGATGGATGAATAAAGAAGATGTGATATATATATAGATATAGATACAGATAGATATAGATAGGCATAAATAGATACAGATATATAGATATACACAGATATAGATATATAGAGATAGATATATAGATATACCTATATATAATCTTATTTTCTCCATTATTATTCATTTAAATTAGTTGGACTGCAATAAAGCTGGGGAAAATATTATTTGTGCTAAACCAAGAAATTCTAAGACTGAGCATTAATTTTATATTGCTGTCCATAGCAAATAAACAACAACAAACTTAGTAACTAAAAACAATAGATAATTTAGTATTTATTGTTCTGCAAGTCACAATTCCAACACAGGCCTTCCTGGGATAAAAATAAGACATCATCAGTGTTGTGTTCCTTCTGGAGGTATTAGGGTAAAATTTGTTCCCTTGCCTTTTCAGTTTATAGGAGCCTCCCCATGTATTGGGCTGCTGGGTCCATTTCTCTAGCTTCCAGGCATCACATGGCATCACTATGACACTGAGTCTTCTTCCTCACTCAGACTTTTAATAACCTGTGGTTGTATTGACCCCACCCAGTCAATCCAGAATATCTTAATTTAACATCATTTGATTCACAGCATTAATTCCAAGTGCAATGCTATTTCCCGTTTTTGAAATCTAACATATTCACAGTTTCTAGGGACTGGGGCATAGATATCTTTGGGGAGAGAACATTATTCTGTCCATCACAGTCAACAGCCATTATTACCGTAACTTGTGAAACCTTGTGTCTAGCTAAGTCATGGTTGTATCAATTCTTCAATAAAAATGATAAAGTCCATTTGCCTTAAAATGCTGAAGACTAGTGTAAATATGTTTTTGTTTTTTTAATCCACTAGTTAAAGTAAAAAAAATGCAAATAATCCTAAAAATATCAACTATTGAGAAAATTCTGACCTAGGGAAATTTTTAGTACTGGGAACAAGATTAAAAGGGTTGATTTTCACACAGTCTTTAAGGCAACAGCAGTGTCCATTATAAGTGAATACGTGATGTAGACAAAAACCTACTCATCCTTTCAAATAAACATCAGCTACGTATCAAAGTTTTATCAATTTCTATGACAGCTGTCTTAGCAGATGGTATCAAAGACTTCCCAAAAGTTTTGCTAATGTATTAGATCTTAAAGATCAACCATGGGGAATTTCAATGTGTCATCAACTATTTATTATATATTATAATCTCCTACGCAGGCTAAAATATTCTACAATGATTTAAATAACAGTTAAAAAGCATGAGGTCTTTTGCAAAATAAAGTCTTACATAAGCAGAATAAATTTGACAAGTATAGTAATATTTTGATATTATTTACATGTTCATATTTTTTATTATGCTAGTTTTTGCAATTTTGGCTTTCGAATTAGGACTATGGAAGGTGAAAACAATGCATCAATACAACTAAAGAATAAATTCTTACTTCATAGGTCTTGAAAATAGTGTACATTGGGATATTTGTGGATCACTTACTCTGTTACCACAGAAGACCATAGCTAGATTATCATAAAAATAAAGAAAAAGTTTAAATGTGTTCAAATTCAATTCCATTTGTTTTGCTAATTGACCCAGACTGACTTTAAAATGCATTAGTCTTTTCATTGGCCAAGATCAATACTTTTGAAACTTTCAACTCTCTTGGGTCTGGTAAAATGCCACAGGCTATAATGTAATCAATGGGTGGCATCAGCTTATTTTCAGTATTCCTCTTTTC
>PVKE010018743.1:0-29200 GCA_004027555.1 Craseonycteris thonglongyai
GGGTGCAGGAGGAGGGTTAATGAGGAAATTTGGGGGAATGAAAAAATATATTCCTGACCAGGGTGATGGTTTTATAGGTGTATTCATGTCGCAACTTTTCAGAGTGTTACTCTTTAAACACATGTAGCTTATTGTATGTTAGTTGTGCCTCAGTCAAGCTGTTAAAATGAAAAAAAAAATAATAATGATAAAAGTAACAGCTTTAATCACCTTTCCTCAATCCCTCAGTTTTCTCCCTCTAGCCATGGCCCCATTTCTCTTCTTTACAGTCAAACACCAGAGCTCTGTCTGTCTGCCTCTCGCGTCTACGTTCCTGCCTCCTGTTCCACTCCTTCCATTCTCTCCTTGGAGTTCCAAGCCTGTCTCACCAGTGAAATGATTCCTTCCAAAGTCATCAGTGACTTCCACTGACTCAACTCAATGAGCATCTTAAATTTCTCAATGTGTTTGACCTCTCAGTAGCATTCCACTTCCTCCTCTTCTCTTTCCTGTTATGACGCATCACCCTCCTTATCTCCCTTCTGCCTCTCTGACTTGCCTTTATAGGTGCATCCTCTTCTGCCTGCGCATTAAATGTTGGGGCACTTCGGGCTATGCCTGAGCCCTCTTTTCTTTTCTCTTCTCTTCCTCTTCCTCTTCCTCTTCCTCTTTCTCTTCTCTTCTCTTCTCTTCTCTTCTCTTCTCTTCTCTTCTCTTCTCTTCTCTTGTCTTCTCTTCTCTTCTCTTCTCTCTCTTTCGTTCCTTCAAGATTTATTTTATTGTTTGAGAGAGAAAAAGAGAGAGAAGGGGAAGGGTCCAGAGTAGTCTCCATAGTTGTATGTCATCAGTTGTGACATGGTTGCATTCCACACAGGTGGATGTGGGGCCATGCAGGGTGGGAACTGAACTGGGAGCTTTCTCATGGGAGGCACTCCCCAGCTCAGCATATGGGTTTGCACGAGCTGGAACTGGGATTTGATCCCCACACCTCATAATTGCAAGGCAAGTGCTCAACCTATTGACCTATCTCAGCATCCCATGAGCCCTCTTTTCTTTCTCTAATGTTTACCTTGGACTCATCCATACCTTTTGTTCAGTGACCACCAACAAAGCCACTGACTCCCAAATTTATACCTCTAGCCCAGACTTCTCTAAGCTTCACATCATAGATTCAGTTGCTTACATGATCTCTTCCCTTGGGTATCTTAGACCCAACATGTTTAGAACTAAAACCATCCCACTTTTCTTCCAACCAGGTCTTCTGCTCTACTCCTGATCTCAGAAAATGGCAACTCCATTGCACCAGTTGCTCATGCCAGTGGTAGGGAATAATTCATGAGACCTTCCTCTTTCTTACCATACCCTCCAAGTCCTGTCAAGTTTACTTTCTAAAGCAGCAGTCCCCAACGTTTTTGGCACCAAGGACTGGGTTCATGGAAGACAATTTTTCCACGGGGGATAGGGGTGGGGCTGAGAATGCACATGCGCAGTTTACAATAGGGTTCATGTACCTGTGAGAATCTAACGTTGCTGCTGATCTGACAGGAAGCGGAGCTCAGGCAGTAATGGGAGTGATGGGGAGTGGCTGTCAATACAGAGGAAGCTTCAATTGCTTGCCCTCCACTCACTTTCTGCTGTGCGGCCTGGTTCCTAACAGGCCAGGAACCAATACTGGTCCATGGCCCGGGGATTGGGGACCCCTGTTCTAAAGGATGTATTTCCTTTACCTCCTACTCTATCCATCTGTATCACCTGACCTCTCTGGTCCAAGCTTCATCTCTCACCTGGATCACTGCAGTGACCTCCTACCTGAAGCCCCCTGAGGCTTGGCCACAGGCATGAACTTGGAGCTGGACCTCAGTAGTGGCAGGTAGAACCCTGGCCCTGAAACCCAGCAGTACCAGAAATAGTGCATCGCTTCCATTTTTCAAAATTGAAAAGAGTCCATCTCTAAGCCTTCTTTCTAGATTCTAGACTCTAGAATGACTAAAACCTGATGTGAATCATTGATCATGCCTTTGCCTTCTCCTGCCCTTCTGTTTGAGGATCTTACCAAGTACCAAGGCATGTTAGGGGAGCTCTGGCCATTCATCATCTGTACACAGGGCTAGGCCTCCCCATTTCCAGTCTGCAGGTCTTTCCAGGTTCATGCTCTTTGCTGCTCCTGAGCCACTTTTTAGGAACAGAAATCTGCCAAGCCTGGGAACACTATGCTTAGAGTCTGGGCACCTCCCAGACCTTCCTTTCCGAGGTCTTGCTCAATCCCCACCAGTGCTGCCAGGGAGTGGGCCCCAGCTCCTCACTGCTCCAAATCCTGCGGGCTCTCCTCTCTCTGCCCCCAGCTCCAGTGGCAATGTTCTGTTCTGACACTGTGGGCACTGCCATCCAGGGCCAGTGTTGTGGGTGCGAATCTATGCACACACTATGTCCCATGCTCTGAAGGGCTTCATGTTTGGTGTAATGCTTTGCTATTGCCAAACTTCTCAATAATCTTTGAATAATGGATGCTGTCTTTTTACTTCCACTGGGTCCTGTGAACTCTGTTTTTGTCTCCCCTATACTTTCCCCAACTACCATTCTGCAGCTTCTTTTCTATTTCCTTGACCCTCTAAAAATCTCCTAAGGGCCCAGGATTTTGAAAAACAGAACCCAAAACAGTAGGCAGACATGTTCTACTTCTTCCCTGCCACACAGCATCCCCATGGCAATAAAATACAGTTGACCCTTGAACAACAAGGATTTGAACTACTCAGGTCTACTTGCATGCAGATTGTTTTTCAATAAATGCATACAGTACTGTAAATGTATTTCTTCTTCCTTATGATACAGTATACATGACATACAAAATATGTGTTAATTGACCATTTATGTTATTGATAAGGCTTCTGGTCAACAGTAGGTTATTAGTAGTTAAGTTTTGGAGGAGTCAAAAGTTATATGCAGATTTTTTTGGAAGATTTATTTTTTATTGTTTTTGACAGAGACAGAGAGAGAGAGAGGCAGAGAAAAGGAGAGTCCAGAGCAGTCTCCATAGTTGTACGTCATCAGTTTTCAACACTTCGACATGGTTTTGTTTAACACAGGTGGGCGGGGCCGCACAGGGCAGAAACCATGTCGGGGGGCCTCCCACATGGGAAGCACACCCCAGTTCAGCATATGGGTCCTCACTGGCTAGAGCCGGGACTTGATCCTCGGATCCCGGGGCTGCAAGGCGAGCGCTTAAACCTCTGAGCCATCCCTGCTTCCCTATGTGCAGATTTTTGACAACTGGTAGAGAAGGCCAGTGCCTCCAATTCCTTTGTTGTTCAGTGTCAGTCAATGGACTACACTCCTCTTGAACGGACAGAAAGGGAAAGGGGGAATAAAATAGAGGGGATTTTTAAACAAGTTAACATCTGAAAATATTTCCCAGCTCCCCCTCCCCCTGGCCACCTTCTTGCTCCCTGATCCAGAGGGAGCACACATTGAAGAAGCTTCCCACATAGGTATTTCCTGGGCCTTGGAAGTGAGTCCCAATGCCAAGTCAAGAACCCCTGGACGCAGGTGCCAGCTTCCCAGTTCCGCCTGAGGCAGGGCCGAGGGCCTCCTTGGCTGGCAGCACTCCAGAGGGGTTCTTTTCAGGAACCCCTTGGGTAAGGTGACCAGATTTTAACATTGGTAAAGCGGGACACCATTGACCAGGGGGGAGGGGGTTCTTGATTAAAAATTTGGTGTATCTCCCGCCGTTCCCTAGCTTGTCGTGCATTCTTTCCAAAAATTGGGACTTTAAAACGCCGCGGGAAGTGGGACAAATTGTTAAAAATCGGGACTGTCCCGCCAAAAGTGGGACGTCTGGTCACCTTACCCTTGGAGGTTGCCTCAGTCATGTGACGTGGCTGCCACCCCCACTGCTTCTCTCCTGTGCCTCTGCAGCAAAGAGGGGATGCCTGGTCTGGGAGGGGCCGCGGTGACAAGCCTCCCCTCCAGTATGCCTCCCTTCAGTCAGGAAGTAGCCGTGCCTGTGGTTTGAGGATGCCGCCCAATAGCCAGAGTTTGAGGTGGACTAACATTTGAGGTCAGCTAGTCCAGAGACTCTCAACTTTTGTTCTTTTAATCCATATTCATTTTTGATAATCATACTAAAAAAACCCACATACACTGGCAATTCTGAAATGCCTTCCTGGACCAGAGAGGGGTATCTTTGTCCTTCCTTTGAGGAAGATTGCTCCCTAAGAACAGTAGCCAAGCTTTATTTTCTGTGGCTTAAATTATAAAATAATTTTTAGAGTATTCCAGATAGAAAATGATGATGTTGAACAAACTGTCTGCACAGGCTTCTTTGACACCATCCCTCTTAGGTGACGTGCGTCCCTGTTACTCCCACACTCCTCAGTCCAAACAGGTTGAGAGTCACTAATCTGATCCTTTATTTGACCAACTGGGCAAGAAGGAGCCCAGAGCTCCTGAAGGATTGCTACCAGTCACCCAGCTAACTGGTGAGCTGGACCACCATCCTGCTGTGGAGGGTTGCCTCCTCTCACTCTCTCTCTCTGTTTTCCAGGGACCCCAAAGTAAACACGGTAGGCAGGGCGAGCAATTTGTATCACTTGGCTTTCCCTTGGCAGATGTTCTGTTAAGCTATGAGTGATTGGCAGTTTCCATGGTGATGAATTTGCCAAGGATTAGCTCCGGGTGAGTCATGGCTGGGGCTTCTTCCACCGTCATCCTCCACTGGAACAAGAGAAGCTCCAGGCTGTGAAGAGGGGAGAGGAGTTTGTAAGAACAAACACTTTATGTCCCCACCCTGTGTCCCCATCTCTGGCTAGAGACATATTATTATTGTAGGTTACTGCAGAGATTTTATCCCAAGGGCAGGAGACTTCCTGGGAAAAACAGCTGAAGGTTAGGTTTTTGTGGCTCTTCTGGATTTATGAAGCAAGTCCTTTTGTCCTTCTGTCCTGACTGTACTCCATCCACCACACCCTGTGGTCTGCAGTGGCTGAGGGGTGGAGCTGGGGCCTTGGAGTCCACTCTGCATTTGCTTTGTTTTTAAAAGTACTTTCTTTCCCTAAGCTACACCATTGAACTTTCCCTATAAACATCTCTCCCTACAGGGTTTACACTCTCTCTCTCTCTCTCTCTCTCTCTCTCTCTCTCTCTCTCTCTCTCTCTCTCTCTCTCTCTCTCTCTCTCTCTCTCTCTCCACGGAGCTGAGGCCACAGTACGTGGAGGAGTTGGGAAATGGACAGTTACTGGAATACTACCAGTGCGGGAAGTCACGCACCTCCTGTCCTCCAATCTCAAACCCTTCCTGCAAGGAACAAGGGCCTCTTGTGGGTGACCACCCCCAGCATACAAATGCAGTGACGGAACCCAGAGTCTTTACCAGAATCTCCACAGCCACCTTCATGGTCAAGAGCCATGTTATATCTGTGGCAGCCTTTGACCTCCTTGGGCCTGATTCCGGCACCTCACTCACGCTCAGACACACCCCGAGAAGCTCTGGGACTCGGTTGGGCCCTCTGGGTTGTGGGCTGTCTCCAGGCCCCTCAGCACGGGGCCTCAGGGCTGGCCCCACCTGCAGCCTACCTCCTGCAGACCTTCCCTCCCAGGGCATCCCCTAGGTCTCCTCCTAAGTTACATGTCTTACGCATGAGAGGACAAGGACTCGCTGGGCCAGATGGGGGCCGGGTTTAAGGAACAGAGAGACCCAAGTGAGGACAACCTGAAGATGGGCTCACCTCACTTCATTCTGATGGACTTATGAGCAGACACGGGAGAAAAGGGAAGGAAGCTTTGTAATTATGATTCATTCTTATTTATGTAATTTTATATAGAGAATTAATTTATAATTTTTGAAAATTATTCTAAATGTCTATCATCATCATTACAGTAGGCTATTATGTCAGGCCCTGTGTTGAGCACTTTACATATAGTCTTTCATTTAAACCTTCCCACAGCCCCCCTGGTCCTAGCAGATTCAGATTTACCACGAAGCTAATGCAACCTAGGCTTCAAGTTCCCTCACTTGTGTGAGCTCCTTTTAAAGTCCTGTTCTTAATTTCATATTTATAACTCTGTATATACATATTTTTTTAAGTTTCAGGTCCCATAGAACCTGGATCTCTTCGTAGGTTCTATTATTAATCTATTTTTTGCAGATGAGGAAATTAGGCACAAAGAATTGCTATTTACCTGACAGTAGGTGGTGAACCCCATTGCTTCCTATGTACTTTGGAGAGGATGCTGGAAGAGAGGACACACATTTGTCTGGAGCAGCTCCTGACCCAGAAGCCAACAAATTTTGATTAAGCCCTGGCATTTGAATATTCCATCATTTAATAGTCTGTCTCAACAAAATCTCTAAAGCATTAGAGCAAGCTTGACCAACCATTGGCCCGTGGGCTGCATGTGACCCAGGATGGCTTTGAATGAGATTGAACACAAATTTGTAAACTTTCTTAAAATATTATGACACACACACACACACACACACACACATATACACATATACATATGTATATATATATATATTTTTTTTCTTTTGGAATTTTTTTTAGCTCATCAGATATTGTTAGTGTTAGTATATTTTATGTGTGGCCCAAGACAATTGTTCTTTGTCCATTGTGGCCCAGGGAAGCCAAAGGTTGAACGCCTCTGTATTGGTCAGAGACTGACAAGTTCTGCCTCCAGACTAGAGCAAAGAGGAGATGAAAGATTCCTACGGGAAGAGCTAAACAAATCACCCAGTAAGCCAAGTGTGCAGAGGGAGTGGGGTTTGGAAATCAGGTGGAAGGTAAGAAGAAGCTGCCAGAGTTCTTAGGAACCCACGAGATTTCTGGGTGAGGCATGGAGCCTATCCTTCCTGAGTGGACATTTGTTAAGCACCTACTAGGTGCCAAGTTAGTTCATTCTAACTTTCCAACGGGCCTGTGAGTTAAATAATTTTATTCCTGTTTACAGAGGAGGCCCAGAGCCACACTGCCTCCCAATGGTCCTAGATGCCTTTCTTCAACAACAAAAGATAAGATTTGGGCAATTTTAGGGCATGGATATTCTACCTTAATTAAAAAGAAAAATAATAAATTTGTTAATTTAAAAGAAAGAAAGAAAATAGGCAGCAGGGAAATAATTAAGCTATAAACAGAAAGAGAAAATTAAAGTTTTCTAAGGACACAGATTTGGATTAAAAAGCTCCCACAAGGAAGCTTGGACGTTTCTTGAGAAAGAGTAAGTCATCCTTTAATAAACAACAGAAACCAGAAAAGCCTAGAAAACTCTTAGGCTTCCCCCTGTCCCCTGCCCCTTACTAATTCTCATTGTCAGGAATAAAAAATAAAATAAAATAAAAAATAGGGTGAGAAGAGGATTGTGGTAACAGGTGACAAGTGAAGAAAGATCTATGTGTGTCATGGTTGACTAAAAGGGCAGGGAGAAAGAGGAGATGACCATTAGCTGGCAAGTGTTGGTAAATAAGTGGCTATTGACATTTATACTGGTTATGTTAACCCAGCACTTACTTTCGAGATGTGTCAGGGATCAGTTTCTCTCCTGGCCATCCTTTCCATTGTCAGATGAGACGTTAGAGCCAGGGCACCAAGCCCAACCCCCCTCATCTACGCAAACTGTAGGCATGGTGTCAATGCCTAGGAGGCCATGGATGGTGCTGGAGGTTTAGCCTCATAAACCTAACTGGTAAAATGACACCAGCACCGTCTTACTTCTATATTCAAGCCGAGACAATAAACTTATGCTAAGAGGTCATAGGACTACAATGGAAGACCAAGTCAGAAGGCTTAAGTAAACCATATGAAGGGAGCTGTTCACCTAAGTTACACACTAACAATCATTGGAATGACCACATCATTCCAATACAGGAAGCAGTGTGGTTTTCGGTAAAGTATTAATTGTTTCCTGGAACTGGCAGGGTAAGACCTGAGAGTAGGGGAAATGCCCTCTACCAGGCACAGATGGGTAGACCGATGCGTAGTGCCCATTATGACTAGAAAGTTTAGCCTTCGTGTGGGGGAGGTAACCCCAAATGAATCATGCAGTTACTCTTTTAAAAAGAGCAATCCAAAGAATGCATGGGTGTTAGAAAGAAATGGTGTGACTGGCGGATGCAATAGAAAGGACAGACTTAAGATCAGGAAACTTGCAGATTAGTGCTGGTTTTGCTAGCAATGAGCTCAAAACTTGGGCAAAATCACCTCTCCTCCTTGTGCCTCAGTTTCCTCATCTGAGAAAATAAAAGGTTGGAGATGGTCTTTATGACAGCTTTCAGCTTTAAGAATCATTAATTCCAAATAGTCATTTTAAACTAGTTTAGAAATATTGCTAAGAAAAGTATAAAGATAGTAATTACAAAATGGACATGTGTTTCCCAAACTATGTTCCATGGAATACTAATAAGGATTTCTAGTTTCAAAATAACTTTTCCTCAGAATTTTAAGATCAGTCCTCCATTGTTTTCTAGTATTCAGTGTTGCTGATGAGAGAAGTCTGCTGCCAGTCTAATTTTTGTTCCTTTGTAAGTGTTCCTTTTGTTTTTATCTTTGAAAATATTTAGGATTTCTCTTGCATTTACATAATGATGTATTTAGGTAGGGAGGGGTTTATTTTGTTTTTTTCTTTTTCATTTTTATTTATTTTTTTGTTATTGTTCTTTTGTGCTGTTTACTATATGGGATATTTCAACCTGAACACTGTGTCTTTTTCAGTTTGGAGATATTTAGTAGTGGTTTTCTTTTCTCTATTCTCTCTTTCTGGATCTGTCATTAGTTAGATGTTGTAACTCCAGGATTTCTTTGCTCAAGTTTTCTACCCTTTTATCTTTCTGTTCCAAACTCTGGAATATTTACTTAAATTTATCTTTTAGATCTTTATTGTGTTTTGAATCTTGGTGATCATCTTAACTTCCAAAAGCTTTTTTTTCTTGCTCTTACATTATTTTTTTGCTTTTCATGCCATCTTTCTTTATAGATAGAATATTTGTCTTGGATGTGTCTGGAGCTCCTAGTGTTTACTTCAGAATTCTCTTCTATGTCCTGATTTATGCATTTCTTCCATCCCGGGTTGTTCTATTTTTATCATGCATGTATTCATATCCGCGTGTGTGTTGCTGGTTTTCATCACACACCTGGCAATCTTTAGCTGCTGGTGTTGATTCCCTGCTGTTGCGTGTGCAGGTCTGCTTTCCTGATGGGGCTCTCCCTTTGTGTGGAAGCTGACCGCTTCATGTTTGTGAGGATTGCTGGTTCTGAGGAAGCCTTCATTTGGGGTGCAAACATCCACACTAGCAGCCCTGATTTTCCTCGGGCAGTCTATTCAGATCTTTTAAGGAAACATTCCAAGGCTTTCTTTCCCTCCCCTTCCACTCCGTATTATTTCCTGCATTTTCTGTATTCCAGATATTTGTGGAAAACTTTCCTCTACTTAAGATTCCCCCTCCCTGTCCTCTTTGCTTATAGGCCTTATTCACTTACCCCTTTACCACCCTTTTAGTAGGATCTTGGGAGGGAGGGGGATAAGAAGAAAGGAAATATGCCTAACATGCCATTTTAAACAAAAAGCCCTTTAAAAATGATTTTGCATCATTTTAAAACGATCACTGTAGAAAATTGAGAAAATACAGTTAAGTAATTTTTTGTCACTCAGAAATAACATTGTCAACATTTTGAATTATATTTGAGTTCCTTTTTCTTTTTTCTATGCATCTATTTGTTTTGCTTTGTTTTTTACAAAGAATCATACCATATGTTCTGTTTTCTGATATGCCTCTGAAAACGAAACAACAGCCGTGTCACAACTTATCCCTGACAACATTGGAGACCCGGTATTTATTAAAAGATGGGGGAAGCCAGGATGGCTCAGTGAGTAAAGTGTTCGCCTTGCAGCTCCGGGGTCTGAGAACTGAATCCCAGCCCTGGCCCGTGCAGACCCATACGCTGAACTGGGGTGTGCTTCCCAGGGAGGAGGCCCCCAGCCAGGTTCCCACCCTGTGTGGCTCCGCGTCCACCTGTGTGGCATGAAACCATGTCAAAAAACTGATGACGTACAACTATGGAGACTGCTCTGCCTCAGCCCTCTTCCCTCTGTCTCTGTCTCTATCTCTATGTCTCTCTGTCAAAAACAATAAATCTTAAAAAAAAAAAAAAGAAAGATGTATCATCACTTACTTAGCCAATCCACTATTTTTAGACTTTAAGTTGTTTCTGATTTTCACTATTATAAGCAAGCATTTATGAACACTTTTGGCTGAATCTTCACTCAGATTCTTTGACTACTTAGGATAAACTAGTAGTGGAATTGCTGGGTCAAAGTATTTGTAGGTCCCAGTTTTGGTCCAACATTCAGGATACTCTTTGAAATGGCCCCACTTTAACTTTCTGGTCCCAGACTGTCACTTCACTCCACTTGAACTTCCTTAACCATTATAACAGAGCATTATGAGCATAATTTTCAGAGTTGGACAGACCAGAGATGAATCTTAGCTTTTGCCACTTACTAAATGTGTGCCCTTAGGCTATTTTAGTTAACCTCTTTGAGCACTGGTTTCCTTTTCTATAAAATGGGAGAAATAATTTTACTTTTCTGATGTGATTGTTGTAAGGATTCAACAAGATAAACAAAAAAATCCATGTAAATCACACATCCTGTCAGGTTGAACGTGTTCATAACTTCATGAGGGGATCAGACCCATTCCTCCTGAAGTCCATGCAAATCTTCCTTCAAGGTCACATTTGGGAGACTTACCACCCTCGGTGAGACTTATCTGACCTGAGCTGGTAGAGCTCTTGTCAGCTGGACCCACGGCTTGTTGCGTGCATGCATGCGCATGCGTGTGTGCGTGTGCTTGCGTGCGCAGAGGCGACATCCTGTCACCATCCTGCCCTGTGCTGTCTAGCCCATCATCACTCATTACTTTTCATGCGTGTTCTTGGGGAATAGCAGTGACAATGTGAATTGGTGTTGGTAGCATCAGGATTGTTCTTTGAGATCTATTTAGTAGGAGCCTTGGCAGCTCAGGAGTTTTGAGTGTGGTCTCTGGCTCTGACTGTTGGGTGGGATCTGCCCCCAGGGCACCTGGACCCTCATATAGTCAGTGGGCAGCAGAGGAAACGAACTCTGCTGAACAGGTGGCAGCAGGCGATTTGCTGAGGCTGAGCCTCCCTAGGACGTTGGCTGTGGGAGACAGAGCTCACAGCCTTGGGACCTTAGTGCAGCCTGCCCTCATTACTTTGCACTGGCCCATACGATGCTTTGGGGCTTTTCTCCCAAGCACCGCCCAACCCACAAAGGTCCCTTTCATGCCTGCGGATATGTCCCCAGTTGTCAGGGGAGATGGAGAAGCATGGTTTGCAGAGCTGCAGATGGGAGGGCTTGCGATGGGATAACTTCAGGAAGGGACCCCAGTGGGGAAGGTGATTTGTGGAGTACCCTGCTCACCTCTCTCCCATCTGGATGTCTTTCAGGAGTCATGGCCGGCTTCAACATGGGAGGTGACCTCAGGGAGCCTGCTGCCAGCATCCCCTTGGGCTCCCTAGCAGCTGTTGGCATCTCGTAAGTTCCCCTCAGTGACAATCAGCTGGAGAGAGGGCGAGAAAGCTCCAGGCAGAAGAGGGAGTTGCCCCCTTTGTTCTGAGAGTGCCCCAACTGTGACCAGTCTATTTCATATTCCAATCCTCCTTTTAACACTCAGCCAGCTGGAAAACTCAAGTATGGTGGGTTTGATTGCCCTTTCATACCCCCTTCCTGGGAATGCTGGGAGAAGTGTTACTGATACTGATCAAATCCTTTCTTTCCATTCTCAGCTTCCTGCCCTCCCACCCCTATTTTGAATTTGGGATTTTTTATTTTTAACCATTGAGATTCCAGGATCATTGGAGGGAGCATAAAGATAAAGGGTTTTGCTATTAGACAGATTAGGGTTTGCATTTTAGCTTGGCTGCGGATTGGCTGTGGGCCATTAACTTAGCTCTCTGAGCCTCCTGTTTTATTTTCTGTAAAATGAGACAGTGCGAATATGTAGGCCCTGTAAATTGTGGAGGAGGCTCCGTGTGAAGGCACACAATAGGAATTCAGAGACTGGCCCTTCCCTCAGCTAGTGTCCCCGCACCACCCTGAGGCGGTCAGGCTTCCTGGGTGTTAGGTCTCACTGTGCCAGCCGCATGAGCAGGCTGGGTGGCCTCGGGTCCGTTTCTGACCTTCTAGAATCTTGTTTTTCTCTCTGTACCACGAGAAGGAGTTTCTCTGCCTTCATTGGATGGGTGTGAAAGGCCATGCAGACGTGACAATGGCTGGAGAATTATGTGCCTACATTATTTTAGCCATGGTATTTAAGAAACATTAATTTCAGCTTCACACCTGCTGAATTTTCTCTTAGCTCACTGTCATGGCACTGTTAATTCTCACCAGGTACCCAGCATCAGTCTATTTTGTGCTGAATAAAACAATCGTGTTGGGAAGAAAATGAAGGCAACAGAGAGAGAGAGAGAGAGAGAGAGAGAGAGAGAGAGAGAGAGAGAGAGCGAGCGAGCTGGGAAGGAAAGAAAAGAAAGAACCCTGTCTTACTTTCAGTCATAGCTAGGAGGTCCCAGGAGGAATCTTTGGCCCATCCTCTTGCTGCCCAGATGGGAATGAGGCCACAGGGATCATGGGACTTGTTCAAGGTCACAGGGCATGTGGGGGCAGAGCCAGGTCACTGCGGGCCTTTTCACAGTTGGCTTGGCTCTCCATCATCTGGGAGCCAAGGAACAGCAGGATTTAGAGGCCTGACGGATCATCAACTTGTTCTTCCTGTGGGATGAAGGGGTGAGGGCAGCCGGTCAACCATGGCCTGAATCCGGGCAGCCTAGAGGCCAGCTGGGCTCCCCTTCCCCCACCTCCAACACCCTTTATGTGCTTTCCTTCTCAACTGTAAAGCAGAGACAAAACAATGAAACTTTCTGTTTGATAAGAAATATGCCAAGGAGAAATAGTACAAAAATGACCCCAACCCGCCCCCTCCCCCGCCCCCAGATGAACTAGGGAGGCTTCATGCCCAGCCCTTGTCTTCCTTCTGAGACAGATCCCTGTGGGACCCTGAGGGTGAAGTGGGGTGGGTGGAGATGGGGCTGGGGGGGTGGCGGGGTGGGGAGCGGGAGAGCCCTGCCTGTTCTCGGGTGTTTTGTAGGTGGTTTCTGTACGTCGTCTTTGTCTTCCTGCTTGGCGCCATCTGCACCCGCCAGGCCCTTCGCTACGACTTCCTGATAGCTGAAAAGGTGGGTGAGTCCTGCGCTGACCAGCGTGCTGTGCGTGCTGGGTCATTTATTTATTCCTGTCAATAAATGGCTGCCTGCCCCTTCAGTCCTGCCGGGGAATCGATACAATTTTGCGCCCAGGACAGAAGGGTGGGGGACAAAATCATGGTTCTCATGGATCCCTAGAAAACGGTAACAACACCTGGAAAGGCACATGAACCCAGGTAACTAAATAGTAGGGAGACAAACAGCACCAGGTTCTGCTCACCTGCCATCCCCAGCGCAGCCCGCCCTTGGCGTTTGCCCATATAGCCTCTCCTGCCACTGTAAGCAGAATGCACTGCTCGCCAGAAGCAGGTAAAAAGGAGGAGCCTGGTAGACAGGACGGTGGCAAGGTGGAGGGAGGTGGAGGAAACCCAGGGCCAGGCTGAGAGCCTGGGGGAGGCAGGGCAGGTGGCCCCCTTGTCCTCAGAGGACCCTGATCCCTTGGGCTTGCCCGCCATACAGTGTGGGCCGAGTAGATTTGGCTGTAACGGCTTGTTTTCTAGACCTGTACATCCTGCCCTGAAGATTAGTGAATTCCTCACGTTCCACAGCTGCCCCTTAGCAGGCTGGAGGTCATGTGATGGTCAAGGACACTCATGCGGCATCTGGGGAACCCAGGAGAATAAGATTTACAGATACTTCTGGAAATCCTCCCAAACTCCTATCTTCCCTTAAGTTGGAGGAAAAGTGAACACTAAGATTCCGTCATTTATCAGGGAATGTTGAAGGCTAGCAAGGCTTTCTTACTCAGTTAACTCCTGACTGTCCCTGCTCCTATTTTAGGAGAAAGCACCTTTTTCTCTTGGCATGAGGCTTTGCAAGGCAACCTTGCTGATGATCTTCCTGAGGGGCCATAGCTTGGGGCAACCTGGGTAGGAAACGCCAACTTATATTCTAGAGCGCCATTCGGGCTTGTTTGACAGACTAGCACAGGTTTATTTGTAAGGCATTCAGATGCCACTATGAAGGTGCTCTTTGTCTTGGGGGAGTCTTAACCTGACCATGAAAGCAGGTTTTGAAAGGGGGAGTCATTTGGGTAGTGAGAGAACTGGTGCCCACATTCTAGGGCCCAAGGTTTTAGACCCCCAGTGAGCACGGTTTGCTCTTAGGGCAGGGATCCTTGGCCCTTGGTTATGCCTAAGTGCTGGCTTTCACCTTGAGTTTCGTCTCCCAGGGGCCTTTTCTGTAATTGGGGAATGAAAAGCTTGGCTGTGTTAGAGGAATTAAAGGCTGCAGGGAGCAGCAGATCCTTTCAGGAGGGGAACTGCCCACTGCTGGCCAGTGTCTAGCTTGTTGCCTGCTTCTAGGGCTGGTTCCTTTTTAGTGGATTTCCTCACCGAGGTCCTTTCAACCCTCAGAGACTCTGATCTGGGTGGAACAAGGCTCATTATCCTCTGGGCTGGGGGCTGCTCTCTCTCCTCCTTCCCCTGCTTGGCCTGAAAACTAAGAACGAATATGTGGGAGGGCAGGCAGTGAGTATCCAAGAAAGGCCACAACTGCAAGAGAGTTAAAAAAAACTCTCCACGGACAGCACAGGAGAGCCTTTGTGGGTGGAAATTCCACCACTCCTAGTAGACACGCCTACGGGGAAGCTGGCTGGGAATGCCACCTGTCCCAGGCGGTGAAACAGGCAGGCAAGTACTTAGCTGGTTGGGGGCACGTGCTAAACCATGCCTGGCAGTAGTAGTATGTGAGAATGTCACTCTGTGCACACCAGGATGAGAGGTGAGAAGCTCGTTTGGGGAGAGGATGAGAGCCGGGTTCCTGCAGTGGGAGTTGTAACGCCTCTAAAGAAAATAAAGATACACTTCTTGATCCTCCGTCCTTTAGAAGCCCTGGGGGTTGCTACGTACCTGGCAAAGTAAGAATAGATTAAGTAGAAGTACCCCAAAAGCATTTTGTTAAAAATGGGGTGTATCCCACAGAGCACATCCTAAGTCTTCTTGGCTGTGACAGTCATGGCTTCCCATGTTCACAGCCTGGACGTGGGCGGGGGGCGCTGGCAGCTGGTGAGTGAGCTGATGCAGCCGCTCAGCGTGGCTGCTGCACCCAGCCCACCCGTCCTCTGCCCTCTGTCACTGTCACAGCGCTGATTGTCAGAAGGAGGCCGCTTTGTTTCCTCACGGAGAGTGGCTACTGAGAGAAACCATGACTGAAAGTTGAGATGTCAGTCCATCTGTGAAGTGAGGATAATACTATAGAAGTCAGGTTTGTGGAAACACACTGAAAGAACGAGGGGCCTGTTGAGACATTGCCATATTAATAAATTTGGGGTTGTAAGGGTTTCAGGAGGTGCTCCTCAGTAACGTCAAGGGCCCACAGGAATTAGATGAGGCAGAATGAGCAGCTTACAGAGGACGTCAAATTCAATCCTTTGGGAGAAGGAAGCAGTCAGTGGATTGATCAGACAAGAACAGAGCGATGTGCTTAATGATTTTCTTCAGCAGTTACTGTGAAAAGGAATTAGGGTATTTCACACCCCAGGTCATATTTTGGAAAGATAGAGAGCTTTATGTGATGGCTTGAACAGCCATAGGAAAGAAGGGCACTTTAAAAAACAGAAATAAAAAAGACCACCTGCTCAAATAAAATCTCCCTTCTACCTCCCCTGGCACAGTCAGCGAGTTTACAGTCTCATACAAATAGAGAAAATGATTAGATTCTTCAAGGGCTGGGAGCAAAGCTGTGTAGTGTACTATCGTGCCTATAAAGTCTTGCCCTGTGCCAGGAACTATAACCAATCCTCAGTACATGCTCCCAAATGTATGGATGGATGGATGGATGACAGGTGGAAAGGAACAGACAGGATTCAAGTGGGGAAGAGATCGAATGGAACTTTTGTAATTTATCCAGACATTAGGACCCACATTTCATTTATTTTCCAGAAAATTTACTAAGCAATAGTTTTATATAAAAGGTTGACAAGTGAACAGACCATTGTAAACATAATTGACAAACTGGACATAAATAAGTCACTATATCTGGACAGTCCCCCCTCTGACCTCAGCCCAAGGGTTCTGCAGGAACCCAGGGAGTGTTTGTGGGGAAGCTGGCCACAGCTGGGCATCACCGTACCTTGGCCACCTGGTGCCAGAGACCCACTGAGTCCCTGAGGTCTGTCCCATACCAAAACGACACCAGGAGAGAAGGGGAATCTCACTCTTACTCTGAGTAAATAGACAGGCTTTATATGAAAAATATATTTTAAACACACACAAAAATATATATCCCTTTGGGTAAGAAGCAGTGAAATTTCTGCTAGGAGATGCCATGTCTGACTGATCTGGAGCATTCTCTGAGGGGAGCGTATGGTGGATACAATGTACTACGCCCTGTGGTTCGTCCATCCTGGATGCACATTAGCATCACCCAGAGTGCTTTTGGAAGTCAATGATGTCTGTGTCCACACCATACTAATTAAAGTAGAATCTCTGGGGGTGATTCTTATGCACTATATATAGTCAGAGTGGAGAACTACTGAGTGAGAGTCTCAAAAAGCTTTTGATAAAATTTCCTCACACAGTCTCTGTGTTTTTAAAACCAGTTAATAGAATACATGTGGGAGCAAGACAGAAACAAAGGTTATAGATGAGTGATCGCATCTCAGAATAGATCAAGGATTGGTAATGGGGCCAGTTTATCTAACAATTTTGTAAGACATCCAGGGCACACTGCAGTGAAGTTGTGAAGGTACGTGAAGCTCGCTGGCACGTGCTTGGAAACTCTGTTAGGTGTGGGAGGAAGTGGGCAAGATGCAGGAGACATGGATCTGCTCCTAAGGAGCTATGTGTGCTGGCGAGATAAGCCACGGGTGTAATTAACTGCCACAGGGTTAATAATCATCTCTACCAGGGCAGAAAATAACCAAGTGCCAGCAGAGCACACAAAGTGATGGGAGGCATAGATGGCATCAACTTCTTCTAGTAATAAAAACATGAAGGGAGGGACAAACACAAGAAACCTGTGACATTGAAGAAACAGGGCCAATTGACTGGAGTTAAGATGAGGTAACGCATTTAGGGAAAAGTAATCTACACTGAATTAAGGACAGAATAGGCTCCGTAGTGCACCTTCGTCATTTCCATCAAACCTCTGGTCTCCCTGACTCTTTGGGGTTTATTCTGCCCATGTGTGGTCTTGAATGGAGTGAGTCCCATTTACTATTACAGAAGCCCCAAATGACCAGACTCTTGCTTGCCTATCATTGTGTGGCCCTGATAGGGCACGTGACCTAGGTTGGGCCTCTGGATGCTCCAAATGTAATGAAGGAGGTAAATACAAAGGGAGGGTGAGAATTCCGCCATCAGCAGCAAGGTGCTGATAGCATCCTGATCAAACTGTTCCTGTTGGACAGTCTGGCCGTGCCTCTAGGCTTGGGTCTGGTCCTTCCCTGATCTCCCAGCCTCCTGATGATTCTGTGAACCTCCAGTGTCCTATTCTTAGAACAAATATTTCTAATCAAGAATCCTCGCTGATGCAGGTTTCTGGTGATACTTTGTGAACCAGGAAAGAAGTCTAGTCAGGAGCTGCTGCTCCCTGTAGCTTGATTCCACTGGCATGGTGCACTGTAAACAAAGAAATGAAAAGATGGGGTCAGGAGAGTCTTGATGGAGCAGTAAGTGATAACACTTAAAATTAAACCTAACCCATCTGAACAGTTGGACGAACAAGCACTATAGTTCTGGCGACTGTGCCTAAAGTACAGGAGAATGGGGACGAGCTCCTCAGATAGTCACACAACAGAGAGGCTTCCCTGTGAGTACATGAGGCCCAGCTCACGAGGGTGAGGCGCATCCATGGTGTGACACACGCATGGCCAGCAGCACTCAGCTTTTGCAAGGTGACACCAAGCAGAACAAGTAGGCCCTCCTTATTCTATCTGTTGGTGTCTTGTGGGCCATATACATCATGGATCTCATTCATTCCACTTTTATACTTGTGTTGGCACCAGGTATACTAGGTAAACAAAGGAGCGCTGTGGAAATGAAGCCAGTCAATGAGACAGGGTGCTAGGTGCCCCCAACCTCACCGTGAGGTACCACAGGGCCTGACGGGCAACTGCTGTGAGGGGGTGGGGGTGGCCTCCCGGAGGAGAGGAGGTTCGTGCTGAGTCTCGAAGTGCAACTGGGAGTTTAACAGACAGTGAGTAGAGCAGGGTTGTGGACAGAGGCTTCCAGCGGGCAGAGAGGTCATGCTGACAGACTCTGAGTGTGCAGGGGCCAGGGCCAGGCAGGGCCTCCTGGGGCAGGGCAGTGGGGGCCACCGCTCTTTGTACAGGAGGACGTTAGGATCCGATTTGTGGTTAGAGAGGCCACTCTGGCAGACTTGGAGGATGCTTCAGTGTGGGCAGTTACATTGTTGCTGACCCGTGGTTCTTCAAGTGCAGTCCTTAGATCCTTAGCATTAGCATGACCTGGGGACTTGTTGGAAACCCGAATTTTGGGGTTCTACCCCAAACCTAGTGAGTCAGACACTTTGAGGTGGACCCCAGAACCCTGTGTTTTAACAAGCCCTCTTGATGAGTCTGATGCACACCCCATTTGAGAACCTCTGTGTGGTCCATACAAGAAGTGATGGTGGGCCACACTGAAATGGCAGCAGAGCGAACGAAGTGGGGGCACTGATTTTGGAAATATGTCCCAGAAGATGAAGCTGGAGGACTTGTAATTGGATGGGGTGCAGCTGGGTGGGTACCAGGGGAGCGGAAAGGGACAGAGAAGCAGGTTCTGGCGATGGATAACGAAGCTGCTTCCTCATGTAGGTGTCCCTGGTGGGCTTCCTGTTCCTTTTGGGCTTGTACATCTCATCCCTGGCCTCCTGCATGGGAGGCCTCTATGGAGCCCCCCGGATCCTGCAGTGCATCGCCCAGGAGAAAGTGATTCCCACACTGGCCTGTCTGGGGCAAGGGGTGAGTAGTGGGGTTTGTTTGTTCGTTTGTTTTGTTTTGTTTCTGAGAAAGGTACATTTTGTTGTGAATGTGATTGTTGGTCCATACATTGCTTAAGTCTTTTGGATGAGAGCCACTGGTCAAGTTTTTCAGGGCAGCGAGAAACAGAACCACAGAGATCAGTACTCTTACCCGTGTCCTCTGGCTGCCTGAGGCTGGGGCCAGTTAGACAAAGTATCTGTCAATGTCACAGCCACCCAGGGCCCCAGAGCATGGGGTTAGCTAACTGTCATAGCAGCATCTTGGACCCTGCATCACCGGGAAAGGGAGGGCCACATCCTTTAATAACAATAAATTCAGGATCCTCCAAGTTTAGCATAGAAGAAAGACTCCCCTAGTGAAGAGGGTGCTGATCCTTGTGGCTCTAACTGTCCTCAAGTTCACCTTCTCTTTGGATTGCTTTATCACGACTTCACACACGGCTTACCTCTGGGCTTCTTGTTAATTATTATGTCCCAAACCCTAACTGATATGGTATAGCTTCTTGAGCCATGGAAACAATCAAATGAGACAGATATCCCTAAAACTGAGGGGATGACAAGAGAAATAAACAGAGAGAACCCAACTTCTCAGTAATGCCGCTTGCAAGCGCTAGTTCATTTCTGTCTTTGTTGGAGTGCCAGAGAGGCCCTCCCCGACTCCCCGCCATTCCCAGCAGCCCCTTTGGTTAGGGACGCATAGTTGCAAGCCATCCATCATTCCTCCCTCCACCTGCCTCCACTTTTTATCCACCAGTCAGCCTAAGCTCAGTAGGAGCAATGAACACCATCTCTGTACTTTCCATGTGGTATATGCCTTTTATTTTAATTTCAATTTTCTGTATTAGGTAATATATGCACAAGGTTCAAAACTAAAAGGGATATAAAAGGTATTACACTGAGAATTTTTGTTCCTAGTATGAGTCTTTTTTACGTCTTTCCCCACCAACACCCATGCACTAGCCAAGGCTATTTGTATTAGTTTTTATGAATCCTTCTCCTGTTTTAATACAAAGATAGTATTCTACATACACTGTTCAATACCTTGCTTTTCTTCATTTACTATAGCTTGAAAATCTTTCTTTTCATATGGATGTAGAGAGAAGTTTCTCATCCTTTTTCCCATATGTGGATGTACATGGTTTATTTAACCAGTTCCCTATGGATTGACATGTGTTTTGCTTCCAGTAAACAGAGCTGCAAAGAATAATCTCTCTCTGAGTGTGCATGTAATTTTGTTTATTTGTAGATATAGTTATAGGGTAAATTTTCATGAGTGGGTTTGCTGGGTCAAAGGGTTAAATAAATGCTTTATAAAATTTTAATAGCTATTGCCAAAATACCTTCCATGGGATTTATATCATTTTGTACTTCTACCAGCAATATATGAGAGTTCCTGCTTCCCCCACAGCCAGCACCACTCTTAGACTCAGGCCAAGAGACCTGCTTTATTGGACTCTGTTCTGGCCCTTGGTGTAAGAAGTTCATGAGGCCAAGGGGGCATGTCCTCCAAGATCCCATGCCCTTCTTCTAGACCAGGGGTCTCCAAACTTTTCAGCTGCATTAACTATCAAACAGCAGTTTGGGAGCCGACTACACACTCGAGGCCCAAATAAAAAAGAATCAAAACATAGATGTTGTTTTTAATTATTTATTTAATATTATTTTATTCAGATAAAAAGGTCTCCATGGGCCGGATGAGAGGGCCTCGTGGGCCGCAGTGTGGAGACCCCTGTTCTAGACCATGGATGTCCCCAAACCCAAACCCAGGGCCTGCAAGGGCCTCCTCCCTGGGCCTGTCCTCTCTAGGGCCACGGTGTGGGCCAGGCGGGAGTCCACATGTGGGTGTGAGGTCCCTCACTGTATGGTCTGGGGCAAGGCAGGGGGTGGGCTGTGAGCTGGAAGCTGTGCATGGCTGTCCTCCAGTGAGGAACTCTGAGGAGTGTGAGAAATCGAAACCAGCCTTCCCCATTGTCTTGAAGGCGTGTTGGCCAAGGAAGGAGGAAAGAACACAATTGACTTAACAGTTGGTTAGCTTGGTTTATAATTGTAAATATTTAAACATGAGGTATGTGGACCGACATTTGCACTCTTGCCCTAGGCACCATGGTGGCAACAGTGAGCCTGTCCATAGCTCATTGTCAAATGTGACTATTTGACAATTGTGTAGAGAGAAATGGCATTTTAGGGTATTTGTGATTTGTATTACTCTTATTATGAATGAAATTGATCATCTTTCCTCTTGGAATCATTTCTGTATTTTTCTGTGATTGTTGGTCTTTTTCCTTCTTGGTTAGAGAGATTAATTCTTTGTGATGCGTATTACAGATATTTTCTCTAGTTTGTTACTTGCCTTTTAACTTTGAAACTCAAATTTCCTTTACATATGATTAAATTTTATTAGCGCTTTTTTTTTTATTGGGGAGATGGGAGAGAAAAAAACTTAAAAAAAAAATTTATATGTATTCAACATACAGAAAAGTGCCCCAAACCAACATGAACACTTTAAAAAATAAATATGAAGTGAACATTCTTGTAACCTCTACCCCAAACACTACCAGCCCCCAAATGCCACACTCCACACGCCCTCTCTGCTTGAGTCCCATCCCTCTCACTATGGAAGCTAGTGTCCTGACATCTGTGATAATATTCCTTATTTTCTTTGTGGTTTTACTCAGGAATTGGCAAGCTTTTTATGAAAAGGGCCAAAGAGTAAATATTTTAGGCTTTGCGGATGCTATGGTCTCAGTCACAATGACTCAGTTCTGTCATTGTAACTCAAAAGTAGCCATAGACAATCCTGGGATAAATGTGTCTGTGTTCCAATAAAACTTTATTTATTGACACTGAAATTTAAATTTTATGTAAGTTTCATGTGTCACAAAATATTACTCTTTTTTTGATTTTTTTCCCCAACTGTTTAAAAATGTAAAACTATTCTTAGCTCTTGGGCATACATAAACAGATGGTGGCCAGATTTGGCTCAGGGATCATAGTTGCCTGCTCCTGGAGTATTCCATATGCATCTATAAACAAAATAGTTGTAGGGAGGGGGCATCAAATATATGGTGACAGGAAGAGAGCTGATTCTGGGTGGTGAGCACATAGTGCAATAGATAGACAATGTAATGTAGAATTGTACACCTGGAAACTATGTGATTGTTAACAACCAATGTCACCCCAATAAGTTTAACAATAAAGAAAAAACTGATAAAAAAATAGTTTAATTGTGCCTGGTTTTTAATTTTATATAAATGTGGCATGCATCTTTCACTCAATATTAAGTTTATGGGATTCATCGGCATTTTTTGCTTGTAGAAGCAGTTGTTTATTATCATTTCTATATAGCACTTCCTCACTTGCTACAGACATTGGGGTCATTCCATTTTGGAACTATTACAGACAGTGCAACGAACACTCTTTTACTAGTAGAGTAGTGCATGTGTAGAATTCTTCCACACTATATGCTCATTAGTGCAATTGCTAAATTGTAAGGTATATGTATCTTCACTTACTATATATTAATAGCACACCAAAATCTTCTCCCAAAGTAGTTGTACTAATTTACACTCCTATCAGCAGTGGATAATGTTGCAATTTCTCTATCTTCTTGCCAATACTTAGTATCATCAGACTTAATTTTTTGCCAGTCTGGTGAGTGTTTAATGGCATCTCACTATGGTTTTAATTTGCCTTTCCCTGATTACTTAATGAGGTTGGGTGTCTTTAATATGTTTAATAGGCTTTTTTTTTTTTTTTTTTTTTTTTTTTTTTTTTTTTTTTTTTTTTTTTTTTTTTTTTTTTTTTTTTTTTTTTTTTTTTTTTTTTTTTTTTTTTTTTTTTTTTTTTTTTTTTTTTTTTTTTTTTTTTTTTTTTTTTTTTTTTTTTTTAGTGGGTTGTCTTCTAATTATTTTGTAGTGATTGTGTGTGTGTGTGTGTTTGTATGTTTTGGATTACCCTTTGTCAGGTTTATATGTCAGGTATATCTTTTTCCATTCTGTGACTTATCTTTGCATTTCTTTATGGTGTCTTGTGTGAATAGAAGTTCATGTTTCACTATGTTGTCACTTTATAGCACACCCTTATTAGAGTCTTGGTCTGACCACTAGCATTTTCTTTGGTGTATCTAAGGCTCTCCTTTTAAGTTCTTGATAGTTTCTGAGGATTTACTTTACTCTTAGTTGTTTTATTGCTAAAGTATGCTAAACAGCTGTAGCTGTACCAATAATAAATAATTCTCAAAAACAATAAAAGTGTGTTTTTATTCCTTTATTTTATTTTTCATTTTAATTATTGTTTTATTTATTTTAAAATTTGACTCTAAAGTTCAAGGGAAGGTATTTCAGGTCAAGAGGGGCTCTGATCCTCTGAGATTCAAGCTGATGATGACTTTGCCAACTTTGTCCTGTGACTTCAAAGGCTGCTCTCTATTCCAACCCTAGATAAGGGAAAATGCACCTGAAGGAACACATGTGAGAGGTTTACAGGTCATATCTGGAAGTGGCTTATACCTACCCCTCACATTCCAGAGTGCTGGCCATAAAAGGAGATGGGAGCCATGGTTCAATCCTGTGTATATCCTGAGGGTACATTCTTACAATATTTGCTGATGGAGAATAAGAAAATGTGAAGAGGCATCAGGAGTTTTGCATGACTGAACAACTAGAAGGATGATGGAGTTGCCATTTTCTGAGATAGAGAAGACTACAGAAGGAGTAAATTGGAGGGGAAGGAGATTGGAAGATCAGCAATTTGATTTTGGACATATTAAGTTTGAGATCCTGTTGGACATCAACTGGAAATGTTGAGTAGACAGTTGAATATTTAAGTCTGAATTTCAGTGGAACACCTCAGGCTAGTGGTACAAATTTGGTATGTAAAGACACAAGCCTAGTTGAGATCACCCAGGAAAGGAGTATAGAGAGAGAGACGAGAAGGCCCAAGAACTATGTCAGTGAATGATGAATAGCTTCTGTGGTGTAACAGATTATATGGAGTTAGCACATACTTTCCATTCCTGTCCTCCTGAAGGTTACCATATCCATCTCCATTAAAAACAGATGTGTGTATGAGGCTGTCCAGAAAAAAATCTAGCCATTGTCAATATAACAATATACATGGCTGGGTACTTTCTGGGCAGCCCTTATAAATGCGTATGTGAGCGTGTGCCTGTGTACGTATATGTGTTTAGTATCAGAATTCCCCCACCAAAGCCACCAGTGATTCTGCTGTTTTTCAGGATGTGCCACTCCTGGTAATGTCATTTTCTCCACTTTAGCCTGGGAAGAATCAGCTTTGTCCCTCTTTGATTTCCAAAGCTGTTAAAACCCAATGAAAGACAAAAGGAGAAATACTTGGGAAGTCCAAGTTGTAGAGTAATGCCCCATATTAATAGTTACTAACTATTAATAGTTACAACTAATACCCATGGTGTGTTAGGAACCCACTGTGTGCCATGTCAAGCATTTTGTATGTATTAGCTCTGATCCCATAATAATTCCATGCCTTGGATATTATTATTCCAGTAGGCTAATCATTGCTAACTCGCCAAGAGTCCCATAGGAGAAGTGGCTGAGCCATTGTGAGTTGTTTTTTTATTATATAATGTGATCTTCTTCTGAGATTTCATAGCCCACGTGTTATTTTTGTTTTGACAGAAAGGGCCAAATAAGACACCGGTAGCTGCCATCTGCCTGACCAGCCTGGTGACCACAGCCTTTGTCCTTGTGGGTCAGGTGAATGTGCTGGCCCCCATCGTCACCATCAACTTCATGCTGACATACATCGTGGTGGATTACTCTTACTTCTCCCTGGCCATGGGTCCCTGCAGCCATTCCCGGGGGCCTGAGTCAGTGCACAGGGAGGGCGTGGCAGCTCTCAGCAGCTCAGAGCTTCTGCCCTTGGAGAAGGCTCCCAGCTATGGCTCTGAGTGCACTGCCCGCCGCCTGTCTGAGGGCACTCTGCTAGAATTCACCAAAGACATGGATCAGCTCCTCCAGCTAACCAGGAAGCTTGAGAGGAGCCAGCCCCAGCGAAGAGAGAATGACAGGATCCCAGAGAATCCAAAGGGGAAATGCAAGGCCCCCAAGCAAACCCTACAAGATAGCTTTCTCCTGGACCTCCAGTTCCCTGCTTCCTTCCCTACTGAAGGCCCTGAAAGATGGCCCACTGCCTCCTGGGAGGGGCAGGAGTCCTACCCGAACAAGCAGTGTGCCAGGAGGGAAGGGGTTCAGCGTGGGGGACCATGTGCAGATCAATGTGTCCCTGAGCTGAGTAACCGGCCTAGGCCAAGTTCAGAAGGTGAGTGCTTTGAAATCCCATCGGGGCCTCCTGCCAACTTGGGCTGAATACTCTTTCAAGGCCTTAAGCAAGGTCACTATATAGCTGGGCTTAAAACCCTTGTTAATTTTGTTTGATATTTATTTTAAAAGTTATATTCAAATATCAGCTGAATTTGTAATTCTACTCTGTTACAGATAATTAATTTGAAACAGAAATTTCCGTCTTGTATGTGGGGGCCATGGCTAATACTTGAATATCAATTTCATTTTATTCAAAAAAATCAGCTGAGGTATAATGCCAATGTGAATGAAACAAATTTCTTTTTCCAAGAGAAGTGATCATGTGTTGTGACAGACTGCCTGGAGGAACTCAGTGTGTTTTGTCTATGAAAGATGAATCTCCCAAACTAGGCAAGAGGGGATGGAGAAAAGGTCACTGAAGGAGCACAACTTTTCTTTGCTTTCTCAGATTTACAAACACAGAGACAGAGAGAGACTCTCCAAGAGACAAGTACAGGGCACGAGACATTCTGAGATAAAGGAAGCCATCAATTTTGAGAGTCTTCCATATTTTAGGTACTTTACATATGTTACTGCATGTAATATAAGAAATGTTCACAATTTCCATTTTACCAGTGAAGACCCTGAGGCCCAGTGAGATCACAGAGAAGGCTCAGGGATGATACTTTGCATGGCTGGATGTCAGACCCAGCTCTGCCTGTATGTGAAGCCCTGGTGCTCTGCTCTACGTTACTCTTCCCCTTGTCTGTACAAACAAGTGAGCCGAGAGGAGGAGACAGGGACATGCAAGGAGATGTCTAAAAGTAAATAATGTGCATTCTCCCATATGCCTGCGCTTCCTTCTTTACCTCCATATTGGTGGGAAGTTTTTAGTAGTAGGAGCATTATTACACTTAAAAAAATCATTTTATTTTTATCAAAGCTATAAATAGACAGTTTAATAAGCCAAGTGGAAATAAAGGTCACATAATCAAAAACAGTAGTTTCCACTCTTCTGTACTATTATTCCTTTTATCCTTCTCCACCCCGTAGTCCCACCCCCAGAAAACCCCACTTTCAACCAAAATGTTCCTTCTTCTGTTAACCTTAATGTTATTAATACTAAATAATATCTTTGTATTGCTACTTCTTGATATGTCAGATTCAGGTATCATCTTTTGACTTTCTATTATAGTAAATGAAGGTTTAACTCATTTTTGCTACTCTGACTTCTCATTCAATGTCCCCAATATAATTATATCACAGTTTTTGATTAACTTCATAGCTAGTATTCCTCGTATCTTGAAAGGTAGATATGGCTTAGCTGTGAGCCCTGTATTATACTATGATTACATTTCCTTTTTTGTCCAACTTTTTCTGTTTCCTGGAATTAATTATTGCCTTGGATTTTTATTAGTTTGGCTTTTGTCATTCCCCCCCCCCCCATGTGATCTGGCAGCTATATCAAATGCCTCTCAGTGTCATCTTCCAAATGCTCAAGGTCTTCAGAAATCTATCATGTCCATTTCTTTTCCCCCCTCTTGTCACATTGTTCCCATTCTGTTCCGCTCCAGACTCTGTTCTCTAGGCTTGCTACAAGGCTGTTGTCTTGGAATTCTTCTCTAGATTGCACTTTTGTATTGGATCAAGGAGAACAAGAGTTTTCTTGGAAACGATATTATAGTAGATGTTTGCTGTTTTGTTTTTATTCTTTATTTTTGTCTACCCAGTGTTGAATGATCTCCTTATGTTTGAAGAATTTCTAGTGCTATAAGTCTTGGAGGAAGGCAAAGCAAGCCTTTCACATTCAAAACAAAATGCCAAATATCAGTTGTTCAATTTCTAGCCAGAGTTCAGGCATAAGACCAAGGCTCTGTTAATCAGAGAAACCCTCCTTATACTTGGAACTGGGAACTGGAAACGCAAAGAAATACAATTTTGAAGAACTCTCTGGAAGCATGATGGTAGTTGCAGGATGACTAAATTTCTGGTTCCAATATCCAGGGCTTTCAAGGTTGATGGACAAGTTGCAGAGTCTAGACCTTGGTGCCTGTAGCAGTAATGTCCCCACTAGACTGCTTTGAAATATAATTTTGGGTAATATCCTTGGCTGCATAACCCTGAACTTCACTCTCCAGCCTTTCCAACTATTCTCAAAGGGAAAGTTGGGAAATGTCTTTTTAACTGGTCATATTGCTACTTCACATAAAATTGTTTAGCCCCCCTACCCCACCCTCAAGGAAGGAGAGATTGGCTAGCAATAGTCAGTCTCTGCCACAATTATCCTATTTTTTAATTTCCAAGAGTTCTTGGTTATATCTTAATTTGTCCTTTAAAGAAAAGTTTTTTTTTTTAACATTATCTCATCCTTGTTTTATGGGTGCAGTGGCTTATCTTATCTTTCTGGCAATATTATTTATTCTCCTTTTAAAGTCTTTTTCTGCTCCTATTATTGTCCTGTGTTCTCTAGATTCTTGTGTCTTCGGCTCTCTCTCTCATATTAGAGGGTTTACTAAAATATACTGTTGATCTTTTTATTACTTTTCACAGTTAGAAGGGAAATACTAAACAGCTATTTAGAAGACCTGTATACTGAGCACGGTCTGTTCACTGGGACACCTCACTGTAGAATTATTAGGGAGTAAGCCAGCATCTTCTCAGAGGACCCCCAAATGTGACTATCTAGAGCAGGGGTTCCCAACCTTTTTATACCCTAGGGCGCATTCTAAAATATCGGTAGGGCGGCGGACACCAGCTATTTCTAAGGATATTTATTATTGAACAAGAATAAAAAATAATAAACAAAAATAATTTTAAAATAATAAATTTATTGTACAAATTATATACACACAAAGAAACATATATACAAAACGTAATACAAAGTAAATAAAAAACACACATATAATAAAATCATTTAAAAAAACATAAAAGAAAACATTAAAAAAAACAATCTGTCAGTGTGATCTTTGGCATTGCATTTCATTGGCCAGTGCCTCATAATTAGGAGAATATGACGACAACCCTGTTAGCAAACAATTATTAAGATGCTCATCGGTAAGTCGAGATCTATATCGTGATTTTATTAAATTCATGTTTGAAAACAAAGATTCACATAAATACGTTGACCCGAAAAACGATTTGATTTTATATGCTGCTTGTTTTAAAAATGGGAACCTTTCTTTGTCAACTATGTTCCATAAGTCCTCTGATATTAAGGATTTTAGTAAAATATCATTCTTAAGGTTCAAAATTTCTAACTCTAGTTCTTCTGCTTTCCCCTGAACAAGGTCTGCAATACATGTGGCTAGTTCTATTCCATTTATTTGGCATGTAAAAGGATTAATACAGAAGGAGACAATTGGCTCGATATTTGTAAACTGCAGAAATCTCTCTTCAAACTGTTTTTGAAGCACTTGCAGGGTATCAATAAATAATGACACGTTTAATTCATTGTTACCTAGCATTTTCCTCATATATGGGAAGTGCACGAGAGACTTGATATGCAGATGTGATATCAACAAAGTCAATTTCACTTTAAATGCATTTACAGCGCTTATCATTTCAGCTATATTTTTGTCTTTTCCCTGCAACTCCAAATTGAAAGAATCTAATTTTTCCATGGTGTCAGCAAGAAAACCCAAATCCACCAGCCAGCAAGAGTCTGTTAGTTCATCATAATTTTCATTTTTATCATGTATAAATGTTTTTATTTCTTCAATTAAGTTCACAAATCTTGTAAGAACTTTACCT
>PVKE010018744.1:0-29188 GCA_004027555.1 Craseonycteris thonglongyai
TCTTCAGTGCATATTTATTTCTATTTTACTCTTGACAGATAGAGAGAGAGACAGAGACAGAGACAGCTAGAGAACCGAACTGTGGGAACTCCCCAGTTCAGCATGTGGGTCCTGCCTGGGCCGGAGCCGGGATTCGATCCTCGGTCCTCGTGGCCTCAAAGCGAGCGCTCAACCCGCTGAGCCGTCCCGGCTTTCCCCCCTATACATCTTTTTTAAAGATTTATTTTGGGGAAGCCGGGATGGCTCAGTGGGTTGAGCGCTCACTTTACAGTACTGGGGACCAGGGATCAAATCCCGGCCTCGGCCCGTGCGGAACCATATGCTGAACTGGGAGCTCCCCCAGTTCAGTTCTCTCTCTGTCTCTGTATCTCTCTCTGTCAAAAAACAATAAAAATAAATAAATATTTATAAAAGAAAGAATCAAATTGAAATAGAGCTTATCTAATAGAATAAAGGTATCAATAGAAAAACGAACTTATAAAGATTTATTTTATTGTTTGGGAGAAAATAAGAGGGGAAGAGAGAGAGAAGTGGGGAGGGCCCAGAGCAGTCTCCATAGGTATACCTCATTAGTTTTGACATGGTTTCATTTCACACAGGTGGATGTGGGGCACTGCAGGGAACCAAACTGGGGGCCTTCCACATGGGAGGCAAGAGCCTTTGCTGCTGAGCCATTTCTGTGGTTATGAGTTGCACTGCAGTTCAGCATATGGGTTTGCATGGGCTGGGTCTGTGACTTGATCCCCAGATGTTGTGGTTGCAAGGCAAGCGCTCAACCTGCTGAGCTATCCGGCATCCCTATACATATTCTTTGCATATAACAGATATTAATATGTATTTTTTAGAGAATAATCTTTGTTTGTAGTTCCATGTTAATTTTTTATTTGCCTCTCCTGCTTTCAGCTTCAGTGTTTCTCTATTTGTTCATAGTGTGTGGGCCTGCTAGTACATTTCTCCTGACATTAGTCAGAAGAGAAGCCACACAGTATTAAGTAATGGAGAGATAAGTTAAGCCAGAAGACCTCCCATTTGTAAATTGAAGATGATGAGATAAATGTTTTCTCTTTTGTCTGGGATACCGATGAGCTCAACCTAGATGAACTTTGTAAACTACAGTAGACTGTCAGTTACCGTATTTTTCGGTCCTTAAGACACACACCCCAGCCCCCACCCCCCAAAAGTGGAGGGAAAAGTGTGTTCGTCTTATGGAGCGAATACTGCAAAGAAGAGTGCACGTTGGAGACCTTAATGATGCCGTGGGGAAGCCTGCAGCCAGATCAGAAAGCAAGGACTGCATGGAAGGAGAGCGGGTCCAGGCAGGTCAGGTGTGTCTTGTATGGAGCGAAAAATGCGGTAATCGGCACCCATGGGGATTGCTTGATACCAGATAAATGTAAGTAGATTCTACTATAATTGGAATACAAGCAACCAGTTGCTTGAGAGTGCCACTTGCTTGAGTTCTGGTTAACAGAGTCCACTGTATAAAGAGCTGTGCAAATATAAGGAGCTTTTGCTAATCACAGTGATAATAGGTGCAACAAAGCTTTGACTTGTCCAGTGTAACACAAGTAATCCTAGTTGGAAAGTCACAATGTTCCATTGTCAGTGATTTAAAGTCTACAATACAGGATGTGCTTCTCTGTCACCATGAGGTTTTCTTCTTGCTTTCTGCATCTTGAGTGATATTCTGCCTCTGCTGTCTTCTTTGTAACCAGATGCAGGGGTGTGGGCACAGGGAGGTATTTGTTCATATCCTGGAGACTAGCTAAATTCCTTGAGTTTGCTTTTCCCTAGGTCGTTTTTTCACCCCCCCACCCCCCCTTTTTTTATATCTGTTTCTTGTTGCTTCTCTGAGCTTTGTGACTCTCACACCCCTTAGCTGGCTTTTTGCACTCTTCAGTCAGAGTCCTCCTCTTCTAGTTTGGCTAACTGAAGTGTCCCCTAATCTTTGGGCTTTTTATTCTGTTTTTGTTGTAACTTGAAACAGTTTGTTCTTTCTCTACTCCCTTGTCTTAAAAATGTTACAAAGCAACTCTTGAGCACAAGGCTGTCTTATAGTTAGGGCACAAGTTGGTCTTTATTGAGCCCTGGCTGCCACAAAGGAGTAGCCAGCTGAATAGAAAAGAAGTGACAGCAGAGCAGAAGAACCCAGCGGAGATGAGAAACCTCAGTGAGGTGAGTCTGTGGCAGTAGAAGAGACAGTATAGAGCTGCTGTGTAGTCATTGAGGGTGCGGGTCCAGGGTCTGGCAAAGGCAAATATAGGAGTGGTCCTTAGTAGTTTTAGGATTGCCAAGAACTTCTCATACACCTACTGGTTAGTGTTGCTTCCTCTAGTATAAAAGGCAAAGAGAAGTAAAGAAAATTGTGGTAATTTATATAAGAAAACTGGTGTCTGCAGTTAACTTACAAAAGTGGAAATGTGGGAAAATATCATTTGATCGGTAGTTTTGATTGTTATTTTTTATATGGTGCTCTAGCTCCAAAAGAGCAGGTTCTTACTGTAAAAAATTAAAAAAAAAATTACATACCATAAAATTCACCCATTAAAAGTATATAATTTAGTGGGTTTTATCATATCACATAGTTGTGCTCCATCTCTATTATTTAATTCAAGAACATCTTTATCACCATATAAAGAAGCTTCTGGTATCTACCAGTCAACTTTCTCTATGGATTTACTTAATCTAGAAATTTCATACAATATTTTACCATTTGTGTCTGGTTTCTTTCACTTAGGGTAATGTTCTTAGGGTTCATCCATTTGTAGCATGTATCAATACTTCATTCTTTAAAAATTAAAAAAAATTTTTTTTTGGGCAAAATATACATAGCAAAAGTTAACCATTTTTTTTTTTTACATTTAAAGATTTATTTTTACTGTTTTTGACAGATACAGAGACATAGAGAAGGGGGAGGGCCCAGGACAGTCTCCATAGTTGCACATCATTGGTTTTTCCACATAGTTTCATTCCTCAGGTGGGTGCGGGGCTGCACAGGGCAGTGAGAACTGAAGTGAGGGCACTCCCCATTTCAGCATATGGGTCTGCACTGGCCAGGCCGGTTCGGACCGATCCTTGGTCCCCGGGGCTGCAAAGTGAGTGCTCAACCCACTGAGCCATCCCCACTTCGCTTTTTTTACATTTAAAAACAGTATTTATTGTATAAACACAAGCACATTCACAGAAGCCAATAATTCAATCATCCAGTAGAGCAAATGTTTTTCATTTTCTGTTTTACTTTCCATTTTTTGTCCATGTGCATATGTAATATTTGCAAGTAGGAAATAATGACCTATAATTTTTTTTAAATATTTTTTAAAATATATTTTTATTTATTTATTTATTTTTGACAGAAAGAGAGAGAGAGAGAGAGATACAGAGATACAGAGACAGAGAACTGAACTGGGGGAGCTCCCAGTTCAGCATATGGGCCTGCACGGGCCAGGGCCGAGACTCGATCCTCGGTCCCTGGCGCTGTCAAGTGAGCGCTTAACCCACTGAGCTATCCTGGCTTCCCCATGGCCTATAATTTTGGATTTTACATTTTTCACTTAATCACTTTATGTTGTCATAGTGATCACTTTAATATGACCATTTATATGTACTCTAAAGGAAAGTGAGAATAAGTCAGATTTTGAAGAGAACAAACATTGTTACAAATTTAGAATCCTTTTGCTCTAAATTTCACTTGTTGCTTTAATTCATCTTGCTAATCTCACTCTGGCAACCACCATTCTACTTTCTGTTTATGAACTTGACTACTTCAGGTTCCTGATATAGGTAGAATCATACAGTATTTGTCTTTTTTGTGACTGGCTTAGTTTACTTAGCATATATCTCGACGTTTCATGTTGTAGCATGTGTCAGAGATCTCATTCCTTCCTATGGCTGAATAACACTCCATTACACGCAAATACACTATTTGTATATCCATTGATGCATATTTGGTATTTGGGGTGTTTCTACTCTTTGGCTGTTATGAGTATTGTTGCTATGAATAATCATGCACAAGGATTTGAGTACCTGTTATCAGTTCTTTTGAGTATGTACCTAGGAATGAAATTTCTGGGTCATGGGGCAGTTCTGTTTAACTTTGATTAACTGCCAGTTTTTCACAGTAACTAAACCATTTAACATTTCCACTAGCAACACACAAGAGTTCTAGTTTTTCCACATCTTTTGCAACATTTATTTTTTATATTTTTGATAATAACCAGCCTAATGGGTGTGAAGGAGTCTCTTGTGGTTTTTATTTGCGTTCAAATGAATAATAATGTCAATCATCTTTTTATGTGCTTATTGGCTATTATATCTTCTTTGGAGAAATGTCTTTTCAGGTCCCTTGTTTATCTTTGAGTCGGGCTGTCTTGTTGAATTGTAAGTGTTCTTTATATATTCTGGAAAGATAGATAGATAGATAGATAATACATATACACATACACACACACACATATATACACATATATACACATATACACATATGTACATGCTGAAACATACATAGGGTTTGCAAATATTTTTTCCATTCTATAAATTGTCTTTTCACATATTGCAGTCACCTAAAGCTGTTAAGCTAATAAGCAGGGTCATATCCTGTGCAGAACCAAGCCCTTCTTGGAGTGTGGGTTCTTTGATGGAAAAGAACAAAGGGTATCTCTCTTTCTGGCCTGTGCTATGTGAAAAGGCTGAAGGAGTTTGTATAAATATTGTGTATTTGTAGAAATATGGGTTTGGCTTTTTAAAATGAAGCAAAACTTATTATTTTTTTTATGTTCTATTTCATTTCACAGAAGGTTTGAGGAAACTTATGATATATGTGCCAAAATGGAGAACTCTAAGTAGATAAGAATTAGGATAATAAGTACCATAGAATAAGATTGTGGAGGAGAATGTCATTGGATATTCCTAGATGGAAAGGAAGTATATAGTGTAGCAGTTAGTGTAGGATTATGGGTGATACAAAATTTTCCTTTTTATTACTTTCCCTTGTTCTTTTTTTTTTTTTACTTTCTATTGTTTTACATTTAACATATATTACATTAGTAAAGAGAACATTTTACTACAATATTACTAAAATGCTGAGTGTATTCATCATATTTGTTGTTTTCTCCACACTGCTGTATGATTCATTCTCATGCTTCTATTTGCTGCCTGCTTTTGTGTTCAGTTCATTCTTCTCAGTCCAGCTGCTCTGGTGTTTCCGGCTCTCCACCCTCCACTTCCTTTTGTCCCCTGTCCCATGTCCCTGTCCCTGTCGGGCACCTTCCAGCCTCATCTCCCCAGTCTCACACTGTTTATTACTGTTCTTTCAGTTGCAGCCTGGCCTCTTACCTTTTCCTATCTGTTGGGCTCAGTCGTACCAGGACTCATCCCAGATATCCCCCAGGGGGAAGACTTACCTGACTTAATGCACTCTTTCTGGGCGTCTTTCCTGGCCTCTACATGGCTCTGTCATTGTACTGACCACACTGTTTATAATATTACGTCTGTGTGATTTTTCTCCTCCACTGTATGAGGATACAAACTGAAACTTCTTCATTGTTTGTCCCCATGCCTAGCAGAGTGTGTGCACAGGGTTGACACCAGTACCTGCTAAATGAATAATTAAGGTTTATACTATCATGAAGTGCCAACTAGTGGATGTGGGCTGGATCACACCTGTGCATGTGTTCATGTACCCAACAATGCTTGGCAACTTGGATTTTATATAAAAATCCCTATTTCCATATTCTGAAAAATATGAGACTTTCTGGCCACTCTGTATCTCCATTCTCTCACAATGGCTGTTCACTGGACCCTGGCTTTGGTTGGGGCGCCTCTGAGATGAATTTGCCGTAGTCCCACCCTTCTCTTCTTACAAGAGCCCTGCTTTACTCATGTTACCTGCTGTTCTCTTGAGATACTTGGGATTAGATTCCCGATCTCGAGGAAGGGTGTACTGCATGTCCTACAGCCAGATCTGTCTGTCTCTAGTTTGTCTTTTGGTAGAAGGTAGACAGCAGACAGTTTGAGTTTTGGTTTTGGGCATGTTTATACAGTTCTTCTGTTCTGTTAGGCTGATTGAGCATAGAGCCTTACACTGTTATACATACGTAATATAACTAAAACATACAAAGTACCAATGAGTTGAATTTCCAAATATGTTACTGTAATAACTGTCCTGATGACACTGTCTTGAATAAAATGAAACATTTAGCTATGAGAGTTTATCATTCTGAAATTCTTAAATTAGAAGTTTTTTGACATGTAATCTGTATATTGATGTGTGTGTGTATATATATATTTAAGATTTTATTGTTTGACAGAGCGAGAGAGAGAGAGAGAGAGAGAGAGAGAGAGAGAGAGAGAGAGAGAGAGAGAGAGAGAGAGAGAGAGAGAAGGGGGAGGGTCCAGAGCAGTCTCCACAGCAGCACATCACCAGTTTTGACAGTTTCATTCCATAGGTGGATGTGGGGCTGTTCAGGGCAGGAACTGAACAAGGGGCCATTCCACATGGGAAGCACACCCCCAGGTCAGCATATGGGTCCAGGACTTGATTTACTCGAGCCCCAGATCCTGTGGCTGCAAGGCAAGTGTTCAACCTGTTGAGCCATCCAGGCATCCTCTGATGTATGTTTTTTTTTGGTTAAGATAAACTTATCATCTGCAAACATTTATGGACTTCTTAGAGAATTGTGTAATTATTTTATGAAATTAAAATAGAATTTTGTTACTTATGTTTGGGATTTTTTTTTTTAAAGATTGCATTGGCTTCATTTTTATTTATTTATTGTTTTTGACAGACAGAGAGAGAGAGAGAAAGAGAGAGAGAGAGAGAGAAAGAGAGAGAGAGAGAGAGAGAGAGAGAGAGAGAGAGAGAGAGATATACACAGAGACAGAACTGAACTGGGGGAACTCCCCAGTTCAGCATATGGGTCCACACGGGCCAGGATTCAATCCTTGGTCTCCGGCGCTGCAAAGTGAGCACTTAACCTACTGAGCCATCCCAGCTTCCCATGTTTGGGATTTTAAGGCATTAAATATTGTGTTCTTAGTAATGACTGTATGCAAAATTTGTCAGTACATTTGTGCCATGGTTTATAGTTCATGTTATATTTTCACAGGGGGACCGGTGGTCAAGATCCCAAGGCAAAGTGTTTCGTAGGAAATGAAGGACTTTTTTGCAGGTCAATAGTAGAATAAGTTTTTTGTTCTTGAAACTTGACTCTACAGCAGTGTAGATAGGAAGTGTGAGAATAAGGAGCAGGAATGGTGAGGACTCTTAATTAGAATGAGTGATTAGGGAGGGCATTACTAAGGTATTACTCTGGTATTACTAATTACTTAGTACACATTGCTTCTGCTATTGCTATTACTGTTTTTATTAACGGAGAGATTCACAAATAAGAATTTTTAAGAGTGAAATTTCTGTTGTTTTATGTGTATTGTAAGTAGAAAACAGAAGAATACTATTTGGCTTCACATCACAAGAATTTTTTGTTACAGTTTCTCAGGTTGTCTTCAGAATGAAGATTAAAGTTTGTATATTTAAATGAAAGTCAGTACATTGTCCACCATTCCTTAAGATAAACCCCCTTTCCTGTTGGTTGCCCTAGATGAAGTTCTAATATACAGTACTTTTCATATAAACTGTATGAGCATTTTTACACATTTAAACAATCAGCATGGATTTTCTAGCACTCTCGGAAAACAGAGTCCTCTGAGTGCTTAGGAGGTGAAATGAGGGAAGGGAGAGCAAAGGAAATATTCAGGTGCCATCTCAGTCTGTTTTTCGCATTTGGTTGCTGGCAAAAGGAGAACAAGATTTGTTTCTAGTGTATTTTTTATTCCTTTTGGTGCAGAATTAATTTTCTATAAAAACAATATCATAAACTGTTAAGACCTCCGGATGGAGCAACAAAAGCTCTAACTCTGAACTTCTAACTATGGGACATATTTGGACATATTTGGGTGACTATGGGGACATATTTGGACATATTTGGGTGATAAGCCTACAATTATAGTAATATAGCTATTAGCTAATATTTATTAAGGCCTTCCATTTTGCCCAGCACTTTGCAAAGCACTTTTGCATGCATACATTATTGTGTGTCATCCTCACTACAATCTTATGAGGTATTCTTATTCTGTTTTTGTAAATGATAGGTGAGGATAAGTGATTTAAATTTTAGGGGAAGCCGGGATGGCTCAGTGGGTTAAGTGCTCACTTTGCAGCGCCGGGGACCGGGGATCGAATCCCGGCCCTGACCCGTGCAGAACCATATGCTGAACTGGAAGCTCCCCCAGTTCAGTTCTCCCTCTGTCTCTGTCTTTGTATCTCTCTCTCTCTCTCTGTGTCAAAAATAAATAAATAAATAAATAAATAAATAAAAAAAATATATTAAAAAAAAAATTTTAGGAGCTGTCATTCAAATATAGGCAGTTGGGAAGTCGGGATGGCTTAGTGGGTTAAGCGCTCGCTTTGCAGCGCCGGGGACCACGGATCGAATCCCGGCCCCGGCCCCAGCCCGTGCGGAACCATATGCTGAACTGGGAGCTCTCCCAGTTCAGTTCTCTCTCTGTCTCTGTCTCTGTATTTCTCTCTGTCAAAAAATAAATTAATAAAAATAAATTAAAAAAGAAAATCATTAAAAAAAAAGCTTTGCTCTTTAAAAAAAAACAACAAAAAACAAATATAGGCAGTTATCAAGAGCTCATACGCTTAATCACCATGGTGTATCCAACTTACTATGATTATAAAAAATTATTATAAAAAATAAAGTTTATTATCAAATGTTTGTTTATAGTCAAATGTAGGAAATCAGAATGTAGAAAGAAGAAAAAATTCTACCCATAATCTTATTACTCATACCACCATATAAATTCATCAGGATTCTGTCTTACATCATATTTATATTTATTAGTGACTTCAGCAAGGCATTCCTGGGCATTCATAGAGGTATACCTTTATTACTTTTTCTCAAGTATATTTTTCTGTGTAAAAGTAGAGTATAAAAACTAAGATTTAAATAATACATAGAAACAACAGGAGAGAGTAAAAAATACGTCAGTTGTTTAATAGGCAGCACTGCCAGTGAGTGCTCTAAGGAGGAGGGCAGGTCGGAGACTTCTCTCACCTGCTTGTCCTGATTGGTATTTGTGGGAGTCCCAGGTCACCAACTTAACAGACTTAAGTTCTAGAGTAAACCACTTACTTACTAATTTATATATTGGAAATTGTTTGATTCTATATGCCCTATTTTTGTTTATTATTTGTTAATCCTTTTTGAAAGATCACAGAATTATTTTTTAACAATAAGGCTTTAATATTACATGATGAAAAGCCTCTTTGTATACAACATGGCAGGTGGAATGGCATTTGTACTTCTAAATTTTTCAGACGCTATTAAAATGGCACTAACACTAATTACTAATTTATTTACACACACACACCCACCCACCCTCCAACACTTCCCCTCCTTATAGAGGAAGTCATGATTAAGTCTTCCTCCAAGGTAGTTATTATCTTGTTTTCACTATTAAATCTGACCCTTAAGCTAAAACCTTTTGAGCTTATACCTTTGTGTTTGGAGGCCATGTTCAGTTGCACCTGCCTGACACTTTCTCTTTCTCCTCTAAGCATAGTTGTAAAATACCGTATTTTCCGGCGTATAAGACGACCGGGCGTATAAGACGACCCCCTAATTTTACAGTTAAAACATAGGTTTAGGCCTATATCCGCTGTATAAGACTACAGCCTCGGAAGTGGGGGGTAGTCTTATACAGCGAATATAGACCTAAACCTATGTTTAAACTGTAAAATTAGGGGGTCGTCTTATATGCCCGGTCGTCTTATATGCCGGAAAATACTGTAAGAGGGAAAAGATTGTAGCCCCTTTTTAGAACTAGGGTGGCATGATGATTTGACACCTGGCCATAAATGTGAGTTTGTATTTCTGTAATCAAGTTGTGAGTTTGTGTTTAAATATTTCCTTTTTTTCAGAATTGTAGTTGTATCTCCCCCTTCTTGGGATTATTTTCTTTTACATAAATGCTCCTGTGATAGTGTTTTAGTGCTGAGATTTATGCCTTTGCTCATTTTCTTCTTAAAAATTATTCTCAAGTTAGTGATGTATACAACATTAAGATGGATTGCAGATAAAGACATTTGTAAATGAGTGTCTAGGTTAAATGGTTTTCTAGCTGAAGGTGGCATCTTGCCAACCAGAGGGTGGCAGTTAGCCAACATGTTTTTCTACATGACGGTTTTTTTTTTTGTTGTTCAGGCAGAATAATATCCTGCTACTTTGAGAGTAGCAAATGCTTCTCTTACTTCTTCATGAGATTTTAAAAGAATGTTGAATGCCTGGTTTAATAGAGTTGACCAGAAGATGTCATGTGGCTTCTTAAGTCCTTGACATACAAAGACGTTTTGGATATGTCCTGTGTTTCCTAAGCCACTGTAAGCATAGATGTCTCTGAGACATGTGCAAATTTAATTTGTTTTGAGTACAGTTATAATGCAAATACTATTAAGAAATATATTCAGTTTTAAAGTGTGAACTGGAGAAATAATCTCTTTAAAATGTTTGTTTTGGGGGATGCTGGGATATCTTAAAACGTTGAGTGTTTGCTTTGCAACTGGTAACCACCAAATGGCTGTGAAGGTTCTCACCTCCTATGTGGGAGGCCCCCAGTTTGGTTCCCACCCCCCATGGCCACATATGCACCTGTGTGGAATGAAACTCAAAACTAATGATGTGCAACTATGTAGAGTGCTCTGGACCATCCTCCTCTCTCTCTCTCTCTCTCTCTCTCCCCTCTCTCAAACAATAAAGTATATCTCTTAAAAAAAAAAAAGCAATATTAGAGACACTGATACTTTAAAAAACTATGCCTCACAAATGTATCTTGGCTATATCATATCACGTTTTCTTCACTTTGTTCATAATTAAACTATGTAAAGAATACAATTGATGAAAAGTGCGAAGTACAGTCAATTATTTGAATAGTAAGTTTGAACAATTATACATCCCAGATGAAGATGTCTCCCTAGATGAGTTACTGATGAAATTCAAAGGACAGCTGTGGTATGTGCAATTTATGCTACCAAACGTTCCAGATTTGGAATCAAAGTTTATAAGTTAAGTGAATCCAATACTGGACATTGCACCTGCAAATGTTAAGTTGAAAATAAATAGCAGGGTGGGAGAGTAGTGAGGGGCCATCAAATGTATGGAGAACTGACTTTGGGTGGTAAGCACAGAATGCAATACATAGATGATGTAATGTAGAATTATATACCTGGAGCCTAGGTAATTTTTACCAACGAATGTCACCCCAATAAATTTAACAATAAAAAAAATAAATAGTATTTTTTGCTCACAAAGAATTTCATTTAATTTGTATGTCAAGTGTTAAGTATAAAAATTTCTACTCAAACATTTGATCAGAAATGGTATACAGTATATACCATTTGCAATTTATAGTTATTGATGTTCTGAAATTAATATTTTTTCACTAATGTTTTGAAACTATTTGTGGTATACTTTAGTAAATATATTTAAAGGCATGTAGTGAGAGTACAGAGATAGATGATCTGCCAGGGCCTGATTAAGTTCTTTTTTAAAAGCCTCTTCACTTGCCCTGAAAAATGAAAAATGACCATACTGGAATGCAAATTAAGTAAAATAAGTCCACTAAAATTGACATTGTTACCCATGGATTTAAAAAGTACATAAAATACCATTCTTAAAGAAAAAAAGCATTCTTCTAATTTTTTGTACTACTCTTGTGTTGGCTTCCTAAACATGTTGAAGGGGAACAGAGTATGCTATCCCAAAATATGCCACTTTGGCAAAAAGACTGTTTTGAGCTGAAGGTAATTTGCTCTCTGCTCTTACTTTCTGTTTAAAAGGACATAAATGTTCATTTGTAGGAGTTTTTCCCTTTCCTATACTTGGAAGAGGAGGATGACTCTTTATTTGTATACACCTTACTAAATAACCCTTCTTTACTGTACATATTCTAGTCATCTTTTCACAAATCTTCCTTTGGCCCACAGAAGCCCCAACCCCCTTTCTTTGTTTATTTAGCCTCTTCTCCATACTTTATCACCTTTTGTTAAGATGGTACATGAGCTCTATTTTCTGTGCATCCCTTTGAGTTACTCATCACTGAATTTTCCTGTGCATATTCGTGTTGTATGTGTAAATAAACTTTTTTCTACTGTGAATCTGTCTTATAACAGTTTGATTTGCAGGCCTCAGTCTCGTAACTTAAGAGAGTAGATGAGGTTTTTTTTCTTTTCTACAATGTATGTCATCTCCTGTCAGCACTAACTCTTTCCACAAATTATACAAAAGACAATTAAAATAACACAAGAATGAGGAGGAGAGCATAGTTTATCTTGAAGAGGTTTTGTTTTTAAAGTTATTTCTCTAGAATAAACTAAATATTAATTCATTTTTATGGTATTTTGTATACTGCTATGATAAAACAATAGGTAACAGGATTTTTATTTTCTCCACCCAAGGCTTTAGAATCCCAGAGAACATAAAAATCCATTAAAATACAGACCTGACCTAAAGCATTTTGAGCAATAGTTATTTATTGCCACAGTCTAGATGTTTCTGGAGTGGTATTTTATATTTTTTAAAATTAGGTCAGGGACTTTCTTTAGTTACATGGTGGTTTGGTTTTAAAATCATGAACTTTCTGATTTATCTGTAGTTTAGGAAGTATTTTCGTTTTCTTTTAGCAAAGGTGTGTCTCTAGTCTTTTGGGATCTGTAGGTGGCATATAGTAGCAATTATTAATAGTAAGCTGGATCTAGGGGTGTCTCCCGAGATGCTCACAGTTGATTGCTCTATCTATATATTATTAGTCTCTGGATTCCTATAGTCACAATAATAAAATGAAAAAATAGACCAAATATTTTGGTTTTTCAGTTTCTCAGTTTTTCTTATCATTAGTTATCTAAGCATTAGATTGTTAGTTACCTAATGAGAGATAAGGGGTTAAGACCTAACTCAGTCTCAAGTCTTTGGGCAAGACATTTCTATTTACTTTAGTATGCATATACACATGTCATATTCCTTGTTCCAAAAAGAATTTAAGGTGTCACTTTTCTGTAGTTATATGCTCTCAGTAAGATTTTATAAATACACTTGCCAGTCTTAAGTTGAAATGAATCTGGCTTTTAAATGATGTGCACTTTAACAATGCTGCCATTGTACCTCAAGGTCTTGTTACACCTTTAGGGTTTGAATATGTTCACTGCTTATAAGTTTTTATGCTTTGATGTTAGAATCGATTTTTGGCATTGGTCAAAGTCATTGAGTGCCAAGACTGGTGAATAATCTGGATAGGCAGTCTGAGTTGTTAGAGCTTTTTTTTTTTTTACTCATGGTCTATGAGCCAGAATGATTTCAGGATGATGAAACCAGTTTCTGAACCACAGTTAACTCCTTGTTGTATACAGCAAACTTGAACAATGGGTCCAATTGACTGTTGATCTTTGTGGGATGCCTCCTACTTTAGCAGTGCCATTGAGATCCACCAAACAAGTTAACATTGTTCTCATTTGTAATTTTGATATGGATGTTTTCTTGGGTTTGGACTGCTTCAAAGTTTTACATTGCAAATTTCATGTTTTCAAGGTCATAATGAAAACTTTTATCAGTAATTAGCTCTGATAATTTTCTCAAAATGTTACTCTTTTAGCTGTTCATGAAAGATCCAAACAGAAAGCAGGTTCTAACTGTTCTTTGTTACTTAGTGAAATGTTTGAAACATTCTTCACCAACTTTCCATTAATTTATTTGTCACCCACCCCCTCAGCTCCCCGCCTACCAGTTTTTCTTGTATTCTGAGTTTCCTGGAGAATAATTAAATTGAACGAATCAAATTATTACTCTGACAGTATATTATAAGGTGAGGAGACAGATGTATAGAAGGTGAGACATACTTAATTTAAGATATCAGAGATACTAAGGAGTCAAAATTCAAATCCCAATTTTTTGACTCTAAATTTTAGGATATTTTCAGTATATAATGCTGCCATGAAGGAGGAATCATTCATACTTTCTTTATTTTTCTTATAGTAATGTAAAAATTAAGAGCTTCCCCCTTTATTTTCATATATTTCACTTATGGATCTAATGCCACCCAAAATGTCAATTTTTTCTTAATGTCATTTTAACTGTTATATTGGCATGGAGCTTATGTATGCATCCAGCTGTCAGCTGATTGTGTTTTGGCCTTGAAAATTGTTATTTTATGTGAAAAAGTTATAACACATTCCTCCTGGGACTGTTTTTTTGTTTCCATAAATTATTCCTGAAAATTAAATATATAGTCATGTTTGTATTTGTTTTGAAACATTATTATGGCCCAATCATGTAGCTAAAAAAGTCACACTTAAAATTTTATTACTATTTGTGTTCTAGTATTTTGTCTTTTAAATTAATTTGTACACTTAAGTTGAAGCATAGAGTTTATTTATTTATTAAATGTTATATTTTATTTGTGATGGTATCCTAAGGTGCTTGTAACTTGAAGAAGAAATTATTTTTATTTTGGAAATATTTTAAATCTGTATAAATGTATGTTTTGTATTCTAAGATTTACTTGGATTGGACCAATTTAGGTCATCTGCCACTGAATTTATTCCCTGGGGAATGTGATATGGGCATTCACTTAGTTAGATGCTCTTGTTGGTGGCAGCTTCATTGGAAGTGTGGGTGTTGAAGAGGAGTGGGTTCCCAAATAAAAATTAGAATACTCTTATTAGAGATGAGAAGATTAGATCCAAATGTGTGCCAGAACTAGCATATGTTCATTACAAGTCTATTACCTTACCATCTTGACTTAGGAAATGATACATTTTAGCTTTCTCTCCCACACTCCCCTCAATGGCTATACAGTCCACATGGCTAGTCACCTCAAATGTAATCACCTCCACCTCTTCATACAGATAGAGGATTCTCCCAATGGACTTTTATTCTGCATTGGTGGATATTTAAAAAATGTCTCCTTGCTGTGGGTAGGTATTTCTCTTATAACTCCAGAGCAAACAAAGTGTACTCTTAAGAAGAGCTCCAGGAACTGTTAGGTATTGTGGGAGAGGGGCTGATCTAAGACAAGTGTTTCCTGTGGCCAGTCCATCACTGCCTGTTGATAGGCAAGTGTTTAATAACTACTAGAAGTTTTTATCAGCAAGTCTTACAGTAAACTTGCAGCCTCACACAAACTCTTAAAAAAAGCTCAAGGGGGGAAGCCGGGATAGCTCAAGTGGGTTAAGCGCTCACTTTGCAGCGCCGGGGACTGGGGATCGAATCCTGGCCCCGGCCCCGTGTGGACCCATATGCTGAACTGAGGAGTTCCCCCAGTTCAGTTCTCTCTCTGTCTCTGTCTCTGTGTCTCTCTCTCTCTCTCTGTCTGTCAAAAATAAAAAAAAATAAAAAAAAAAAAAAGCTCAAGGGAAAGGAATATTTATATGAAGGATTTTGTGATGAGCATACAGTCCATCCATCTGTCATATTAAAAAATTTATGATATACAGTAGACTCTCAGTTAACCAGAACCGATGGAGATTGGTAGATGCCAGATAAATGTAAGTAGACTCTCAGTTAACTGGCATTTTTGCTGACTAAACGTATTTTTTTCAGTTTTTTTTTTTTTTTGTTGTTGTTTTTTTTTTTTGCTGGTGGCTTGAGAGTATCGGTTGCTTGAGTTCTGGTTAATGCAGAGTCTACTGTGTTAAGCCTAAGCCATTTTGGGGACTCACATTCCTGGAAGGCATTGTTTCAAAATGGGTTATGCTTCTTATGGGATGAAGGGACCACTACATTATATCTCTCTGGTTCCTGTGGTACAACATAACAAAAGATAAATATTTCTAATTTTGTAATTTTTTTTAAAAAGTTTATAAAGTCCCTCTTTAAGGTAATAAAATGTACAAATTTTCCTTAACTAGAAATAGATATAATAGTTTTTGTGTTCTTTTAGGTTTTGATTTTTTGGGTAGGCCTTAAAAAAATGAGAAGGTAAAGGGAAACATCAGAAAGAAACATTAAGATTTAGTTAAATAGAAAAAATATATAGAATATCATAGCACCAAATTTCAAATTTTAAAGGTCAGAAAACAGGCTTAACAAGTTTCAGTATCTTTACCTAAGTTTACAAAAATAACAAGGATTTGGGATCGAACCCAGTTCTTAATTACTCTAAGTCCAGTGCTGGTTGCAGTATCTCACATTTTTCTTGAAGTTTTTAGGATTATGAAGATTATTGAGAGAAGATGCTTGACATTTAGGTTTTAGAGGGAAGTATAAGAGCCAGGGGAGAAGGATGTACTCTGTCAGGTGCTACAGAAGTCAGGAAGAGTAACATAAAACCCGTTAATTTGGTAATCTTTATAGCAACTTTATTGAGTGCCTGCTGTATCATTGGCATCATGTTTTAGTTCTTAGGAGTAGAGAGAGGACTTTGCCATTTAAGTGCTTGTGGTCAAGATGGGAAGGAGGTAAGGAAAGGCGAAGCTTTGCAAACATAGAAAGTGATAGGATTAGATGACTTCTGAGCTCTTAAGAATTGTGTGATGGGCATACATACAGTCCATTCATCCTGTGATATTACAATGTGATTTCACTTATATGTGGAATCTAAACAACAAAATGAACAAACAAACGTATAGAGAGAACATATTGATGAATTACCACATTGGAGAGGGGTCAGGAGTTGGGTGAAAAAGGAGGGATTAAGAAGTACAAATTTGTTGTTACAGCGTAGTCAGGTGATGTAGGGTACAGTATGAGGAATATAGTCAACTTGTTTAGTGGGCTTTTTAGCTTTTTAGTTCTCTAAAACACCCTGCGAAAAATGCTAGCATGCAGAAGTGTTTGCCATGAATGCACACTGGTCAATAAGAATCCTCCCCACCTCCACCCTTGCCCCACTTCCTGAACAAGCCTTATCCATTCACATCTTTATATATTTCGTGTGGGCATTTCCTCTTCCTAGACTGTTATTCTCTTTCTGGTGAACCTGTTGCTCAGCGTAAATACCACCCTTCCTAGCTGTTAGCTGCAATTAGCTGCTGAATCTGTTTTCCTGCCATTGTACTTAGACTGAGCCTGTTTTTATACTCCTCACCTTAATTTTAGTGAGTTAAGTATGTTGCTGTTAGTCTGTGTCCTCTTATTTACTTTTATATTCTTAGGCCAGATATAGATGCTCAGAGTACATCTGTCAAATAAATACTGTGATAAGGCCTAGAACTTTGGATCAAGCAGTAAAAATAAAGAAGTTATTGATACACACCCAAAACTGATATCGAATGTCAACTGTAACTGAAAAATTAAAAAGAAAGAAAAATGTAAACGTAATTGTAATTAAAATGGATTATAGACTTAAATGTAAAACTACAAACTACAGGAAGAAAAACCATTAGGAGAAAGTCTTTGACTTCAGTTAGGCAAAGATTTCTTAGATAGGATACCAAAAGTATGATTTTTCAATTTATTTTTTAAAGATTTATTTATTTATTTATTTATTTATTTAGAGAGACAGAGAGAAGGGGGAGGGCCCAGAGCAGTCTCCATAGTTGACAGCATTAGTTTTCCATATAGTTTCACTCCACAGGTGGACACAGGGCTGCTCAGGGCAGGAACCAGGCTGGGGGCCTCCCACATGGTCAGCATACCCTGGCGAGAACCTAAGTGGGGGCACAGAGGTCAGGGCCAGGATACAATCCTTGGACCCCAGGGCTGCAAGACAAGCACTCAACCCACTGAGCCATCTCGGCATCTCCACTAACCTTTTTTGATATCAGAGGGATCATTCATGATGAATTTGTACCAACTGGACAGCCAACCAAGTTGACTATTTGGAAGTTGTGTGGAAAAGTTAGAAGAAAACATCCTGAATTTTTTGTCAACAACTCGTTACTCTTGCATCACGACAATGCACCCACTCACCAGGCACTGTCTGTGAGAGGGTTTTTAGCTAATAAACAAATAACTGTATTGGAACACCCTCCCAACACATCTGATCTGACCCCCGTGACTTACTTAGCTAAAGATAAAGAAATGTTGAAAGGATAACATTCAGGACATTAAGGGTAATATAACTACGGCTCTGATGGCCATTCCAGAAAAAGAGTTCCAAAGCTGCTTTGAAGGGGTATGAGCACTTGCTTCACAACTGCGAGGTTCAGGATTCGATTCCTAGCCCCGGCCTGTGCAAACCCATGTGCTGAAATGCAGCAGAACTGCTAACCACTGGGATTGCCCAGTGATGAAGGTTCTCATCTCCCATGCAGACTTCCAGTTCCCAACCACACAGCCCCACATCCACCTGTATGGAATGAAGCCATGTGACAACTAATGATATACAACTATGAAGACTGCTCTGGGCCCTCCCCCTTCTCTCTCTCTCTCTCACAAACAATAAAGTAAATCTAAAAAAAAAAGGTTTGAAAGGTGGACTAGGCACTGGCATTGATGCATAGCTTCCCAAGGGGGATACTTCAAAAGTGACCATAGTGATATTCAGCACTGAGGTATGTAGCACTTTTTCTAGGATGAGTTTGTGAACTTAATTGTCAGACCTCATATATTGTGGGTAAAAGTCCTTTATTAAATATGTGATTTGCAGATATTTTCTACCAGTTTGTAACTTCTCTTTTTGTTATCTTAAGTGTCTTTCAAAGAGAAGACTTTGATGAAAGTTCCATTTACCTTTTTTGCAAATAAATCGTGCTTTTCAGGGATGCTTGGATGACTCAGTGGGTTTAGTGCTCACTTTACAGCCTCAGGGTCTGAGGATTGAGCTCAATCAGTCCCATATGTTGAACTGGGGTGTGCCCCCAGTTCAGTTCTTACCAGGGCATGGGAGGCCCCCGGCCCAGTTCCTGCCCTATGCAGCCTCTCCAAGACCACCTGGGGAATGAAACTATACTGAAAACTAATGACATACAGTTATGGGGACTGCTCTGGGCATTCCTTCTTCTCTCTGTCTCTGTCTGTCTGTCTCTGTCAAAAAAAATACACTATGCTAAATAATTGGGGAGATAAAAAAAGTCACTAACTTAATATTAAGTGTCTAGAGAAAGATCAAATTATTCTGCTATATCTGACTACATTTTATAGGGTAAATTAGGTACAATGAACAGGTACTGGGTAATTTGGGCATTCTAAGAAAGTCTCAGGATGTATCTCTTGTATTTAATTTTAGTCTTCATGCTAAGGGACATTTGTACTGATTCGCAGACCAATTAAATCACTCTCTTGAGGTTATGATGCCCAAAATATCCTAGAGGTAATTCTGATGTATGAGCCAGTGTTGAGAATCACTGGTTTTACACTTGGCCCCTGTATTCCCTATATAACTAAAATGACAATATTACAAAAACACAATTCATTTCTTAAGTACAACCGGCCAATCACATCAAACAGTATTCTATTTATTCACTTCATTATAGGGAGTGCTAGATAGTTATATCCAGCAATTCTACTTCTTTAAAATGTAAGACAGAGAAACAGTCACATGATATCCTAGGACGGGGGTGGCGAACCTATGGCACACGTGCCCAAAGTTGCACGTGGAGCAATTATTTCAGAACGCGGAGCTGTGAATACCATTTAAAAAATTATTGTTTATGCTCTTATAGACATAAAAATAATCGATACCTCTATCTCACTCGATGGGTTGGCATGCGAGTCGAGCAAGTATACTCTTATTTCATAAACTTTGGCACTCAATCGCCAAAAGGTTCGCCGCCCCTTTCCTAGGAGAATCACACAAAGATGCTCATGGTAATACTACATGCAACCACAAATAATGGATAAGAACCAAACAGTTAAATAAACTATGGTACATTCATAATACACAGGATTTGAAAAGAATGAGGTAGTTCTACATATTTTGAACAATCTCTAAAACTTAAGAGAAAACCGTAGTTTGCAAAATACACACAAATATATTAATATACTGCTTGTGTTATATATTTTTTATAGATACACATCTATACACACACACACACACACACACATATATGTAAATGAAAAATAAAGTTGGAAAAAGATATATTCCAAAATGACTGGAAAAAACCTTACTTCTGGAGCTAAGACGTAGAATAAAGAATGGTGGTCAGAGAGATTTTACTTTTATTTAAACTTGAAATTTTTAATAAGTATTGTGTAATTAAAAATAATTTTCTTGGGGATGCCAGGATGGCTCAGCAAGTTGAGTGCTCACCTTGCAGCCTTGAGGTCCAAGTATCAAGTCCCAGTCCCGGTTCATATGGACCCATATGCTGAACTGGGGTGTGTGCTTCCCATGTAGGAGGCCTCAGGCCCGGTTCCTGCCCAGGCCCCCATCCACCTGTGTGGAATGAAATGTGGAGACTGCTCTGGGCCTTCCCCCTTCTCTGTGTCTTGTCTGTCAAACAATAAAATAAATCTTTAAAAAATAATTTCCTGGGGAAGCTGGGGTGGCTCAGCAGGTTAAGCGCTCGCTTTGCAGCCCCAGGGACCGAGGATCCAATCCTGGCCCTGACCCAGGAGGACCCTTATGCTGAACTGGGGTGTGCCCCCAGTTCAGTTCTTGCCAGGGCCTATGCGGGAGGTTCCTGGCCCAGTTCCTGCCCTGTGCAGCCCAGTGCCCACCTATGGAGTGAAACTATATGGAAAACTAATGTCAACTGTGGAGACTGCTCTGGGCCCTCCCCCTTCTCTCTGTCTCTGTCTGTCTCTCTGTCAAAACACAATAAAATAAATTAAAAAAAAATTTTTTTTCTTAAGTAAATTTGAGTGTTGCCAAAGAACACCCCATTTAAAATAAATTTCTTTTGCGGTAATGCGGCTTTCAAATTGGACACTGCAAAGACTTCCTCACACTGTTATAAGTAGCCTTTAAAATGCCAATTTTCACTTTCAAATAAAATTTACAGTTTAATCAAGGTCAAAGCAGTGTTCTGTTGGAATTTTGAGACTGTTATATTAAAAGAATAGCTAAATTCTTCTGACAATATTCTATCATAAGAAAGGGAGTTGGTGAAGTCGGTCGGGATGGCTCAGCGGGTTAAGTGCTCGCTTTGCAGCCCTGGGGACCGAGGGTCACATACCGGCCCCGGCCTGTCCGGCCCTGGCCTGTCCGGACCCATATGCTGAACTGGGGTGTGCTTCCCATGTGGGAGGCCCCCAGTTTGGTTCTTGCACCCCGGTTGAGCTCCTGGCTTGGGGGAGTGTTCCTCCCATGTGGGAGGCTCCCAGTCCAGTTACCGCCCTGCATAGCCCAGCCCATCTGCGTGGAACAAAACCATGTTAAAAACTGAAGTTCAACTATGGAGACTGCTTTGGGCCCTCCCCCTTCTCTCTGTCTCTCTCTGTCTCTGTCAAAAACAATAAAATAAATTAAAAAAACTAAATAAAGGGAGTTTCATGGAGGTTGCATAATTAGCATTTAAAACTAAATTCAGGGGAAGCCAAAATGGCTCAAAGGGATTGAGCACTCATTTGCAGCCCCAGGGTCCAAGGATTGTATCCCGCCCCTGGCCTGTGCTAACCCATATGCTGAACTGGGGTGTGCCCCCAGTCCATTTCTCACCGGCGCAAGCTTCCCATGTGGGAGGCCCCCAGCTCACTGGGGCATCCCAGCCCAGTTCTTTCCCTGCGCATACCTACACCCACCTGTGGAGTGAAACTATATCAAAAACTGATAATGTACAACTGTGGAGACTGCCCTGGGCCCTCCTCCTTTTCTCTTGTCTCTGTCCGTCTCTCTCTCTCTGTCAAAAACAATGAAAATAAATCTTTAAAAAACAAAACAAAACTAAATTGAGTCTGTCTCTTCTAATTCCATCATGAGAGGGCTCTTAAAACAAAATAGAATTGCTGAAATAAATTGGTGAACTTAAAAAAAACTGATTTGAGAATGCAGGTATTGGGGAAACCGGGATGGCTCAGTGGGTTAAGCGCTCACTTTGAAGCATTAGGGACCCAGGATTGAATCCCGGCCCCGGCCCGTACGGACCCATATGCTGAACTGGGGAATGCCCCCAGTTCAGTTTTCTCTTTGTCTCTCTCTCTGACTCTGTATCTCTCTCTCTCTCTCTCTCTCTCTCTGTCAAAAACAATGAAAAAAAAAAAAGTTTGAAAATACAGGTATTAATTTAGCAGCCACAAAATGATCACGTCTCAACTAATGGAGTGTGTTTATGAAAGACATGCAACTGTTGTAGAAGCAGAGAATCTCACAGATAGTTTAAGATGAAAACAACATTTTATAAGTAGAGCCATCTGAGTATTAGAGTTCTTTTGGTTAAACCACACAGAGGAGAAAGGTATGTGTTCAACATACTATAGAGCAGCAGTGTCCAACCTTTTGGCTTCCCTGGGCCACGTTGGAAACATTGTCTTGGGCCACATTGGAAAAATTGTTTTGGGCCACACATCAAATACACTAACACTAACAATAGCTAATGAGCTAAAAAAAAAAGAAAAAAATAATGGTTGCAAAAATATCTCATAATGTTTTAAGAATTTATATTGGGCCTCATTCAAAGCTGTCCTGGGCTACAGGTTGAACATGCCTGCTATAGTCAAATGCCAGGGCAATTCCTGTATTTTTCTGTGTATAAGATGCCCCCATATATAAGACAACCCCTACTTTTCTAACCCAACATTAAGACATCAATACACGTGTTATTCCAGTGTATATGACAACCCCCAATTTTTGGTCTAACAATTTTAGATAAAAGTATTGTCTTATACATGGAAAAATATGTACCTCATAAGAAACATTTCCCACCAAAAAAAAAACTAACAAAAAAATAAAACAGCAATAAAGAAGTAATGGTTCAAGAACTCAGAGCTTTCAGAAATTCTGATTTTGATTTTAAAAAATTAAAAAAAAATTATTCTATTCATATCATCTATTTTAATAACAAAATGGTTCCTCAATTTATACTAAAATTTACTAGCCCCAATGTATTTTAACTCATCTGAAGTACCCAATTTTTTCCTTTTTTTAAAGCCTGTCTTAAATTTGGACTAAGACTGTAAGAAAGTGGTGAGGAGGGAAGAAAGATGTTATTTGGACTAATTAGCGTTCTATTTCTTGAGTTAGATAATAGGCATTCAGGTGCCCATTTTTATTATTCTTTAAAATTATTCTTATTTCATGTATTATATGCATAAAAAAATTCATAATTTTAAGGTATGATTGCTGAGTCACTCCTAATTTTCCAATGCTCTCACAGCATGGGCTCTTCCTTATTTTCTCCTCTGAAATAGAGGTAGAAATAGAGGTAAACCTCATCTACCAAGGCTTCCAGAAATGAGTAATTCTGGACAGAGATTACTTTTAGGAGGAGGGGACAGCAAGATTATAAGTATGAAGTCTGAATATGACTGAAGTTTTAGGGTTGTGTTATTGCTTTCATAAATATAAATGAGTTTTTAAGCTTTTTTATTTATTTTTTTTTTTAAAGATTTATTTTTACTGTTTTTGAGAGAGACAGAGACAGAGAGAAGGGGGAGGGCCCAGAACAGTCTCCATAGTTGCACATCATTGGTTTTTCCACATAGTTTCATTCCACAGGTGGGCACGGGGCTGCACAGGGCAGGAACTGGGCCGGGGTCTCACCCGGTGAGAACTGAACTGGGGGCACTCCCCAGTTCAGCTTATGGGTCCGCACAGGCCGGGGCCAGGATTCGATCCTCAGTCCCCGGGGCTGCAAAGTGAGTGCTTAACTCACTGAGCCATCCCGGCTTCTCCTAAGCTTTTTTATTATGCAAAAATTTGAGACATTCCAAATCAGACAGGCATAGAGCATAGTGGTTGAGGTCCCAGACCCTGTGCATATGCCACCTGGATTCAGAGTCTCCCTCTATCCTTACTAGCTCTATGAATGCTGGTACATTACTTATCCTTTCTGTACCTCAGTTTTCCTACCTATAAAATGGGCTTACTGATAGTATTTATCTTACAGGGACATGGGAATATTAAGAGAGTTATATGTAAAGCAAATAGAAAAGTGCCCTATACATTGTAATTGGTATGAAATGTTAACTGTTATTGTTCTTGCTGTTTATTACAAATATTGTTATTATTCCTAATGTCTTAATCTTCAGGCATTATTTCATGCTTAAAATAGTGTTGAAGTATCCAGAAACCAGCAACTCAATACATAGCTAAAGATAATAAGTATAAAGAACTTGTACTATGGGGGATGCCTCGGCAGGTTGAGTCCGAGAATTGAATCCTGGCTCTGGCCCATGAGAACCCATATGCTAAGCTTGGGTGTGCCCCCAGTTCAGTTTTTGCTGGGGTGAGTTTCCCATGCCGGAGGCCCCTGGCCTGGTTTCTGCCCTGTGCAGCCCTGCACCCACCTGTGGAGTGAAACTATATTGAAAACTGATAATGTACAACTATGGAGACTGCTCTGGGCCTTCCCCCTTCTCTCTCTCTCTCTCTCTCTGTCTGTCAAAAACAAGAACTTGTAATCTGGAATATTTATTCAAGGTCACTTTGATATAACAAAGCTAAGATTTTTTTGGGGGTGTGTGTTTCCTTGATGTGTTTAAGGCCCTCTATGTTGCTTCTTGCATATTAAAATGGAAAACTAGCTCAGATTTTATCTTTATGTAATTGGTAGGAAATCTCACGACAGCAAGGCAAGAATAAAATAGCTTCAGTCCATTTTGCTAAAGTGTTTGTGGTACTTAACATTTTGTAAAGCAATAAAGCCTTGCAAGTAGGTTTTACTATTGCTTGCTTCTATTAAAGTTTGTTATAGAAATAGCGGACAACTGATGCTTGAGGTTAAAATTTTAGGATATGCAATTGGGAGAAGTGATAATTGGCAAAGTTCCTGAGGGGGTACTATGTGGGTATACAGATACCAAATGAAATGTGGAAAATTGACAAGCCTTATAAATAGCTCTGTGAAGTTTAAAGATTTATTTTTACTGTTTTTTTTTTGGCAGACACACACAGAGACAGAGAGAAGGGGGAGGGCCCAGAGCAGTCTCCATAGTTGACAGCATTAGTTTTCCATATAGTTTCACTCCACAGGTGGGTGCGGGGCTGCGCAGGGCAGGAACTGGGCTGGGGGCCTCTCACATAGGTCCCGACAAGAACTGAACTGGGGGCACACCCCAGTTCAGCATATGGGTCTGCTTGGGCCGGAGCCGGGATTCAATCCTTGTTCTCCAGGGCTGCAAAGGGAGCGCTTAACCCGCTGAGCCATCCCAGCTTCCCTCTGTGAAGTTTAATATTTTCTCCCAGTGTGATACAAGATTTAGAAAATTTGCTTTTAAATTTTATTCACCTGCTTAATCTCTTAGTGTTGGCTGTGTAGCTGATGATATTTTTACCCTATGTAAAACCAGGACATCTTTGTATGGTGTATAAATATGATGCCTTAGGACCAGGCCCCTGCCAATATCTCTGGCTTTATTTTCTACCAGTACCTACTTCACTCCTGCCAGTCACCAAAACCACTTGGATGGCCCACATGATAGGGTTCTTTGTAGCTTTGCTCATGCCATCTTTCTGTTTCAGTGAGCTTTTCTTCACCTGACAAAGTAACCCTTATAACCAAGCCCAAATGCCTTCTCAGACCATTCCCTTTCCCCAGATGACCTGATGGTCACTTTCTCCTTACAGCTGTGGAGCTAGGCTTTGGAAGCTAGCCTACCACGGTTCTCATCCTGTCAGTCACATAATTGAAATAAAATTCACATAAGTCACCTTTTAAAAACCATTTTGAAGTATACAACTGTAGCATATTTATAATGTTGTAAAAACATCTCCATTACCTAATTCCTGAACATTTTCATCACCCTAAAAAGATACCCATGTGTGTTAGTGGACACTTCTCATTCTCCCTCCTCTCAGTCTCTACATCTAATTTCTGTCTTTATTTCACTGTTCCTGGACATTTCATATAAATGAAATCATACGATGTATGTTTTGTGTTTGGCTTGTTTCACTCTCCATAATGTTTTCAAGGTTTGTCTATGTGGTTAATTATATTAGTACTTCATTCCTTTTATGTGTGGATATACCATATTTTGTTTACCTGTTCATCAGTTGATGGACATATGGGTTTTTTCTACTTTATGGTAATTATGAATAACGCTGTTTTGAACATTTGTATACAAGTGAACATTTGTGGGAATTGTATGAACATGGTTTTGATTCTCTTGGTTGTATAACAAAGAGTGGAATTGTTGGGTCATATGGTAACTCTTAAGTTTTTTTTTTTCTTTCTTAAGATTTATTTATTTTTATTGTTTGAGAGAAGGTGAGAGAGAAAGAGAAGTGGGGAGGGCCCAGAACAGTCTCCATAGTTGTATATCATTAGTTGTGACATGGTTTCATTCCGCACAGGTTGATATAGGGATGCACAGGGTGGGAACCAAACTGGGGGGCCTCCTGCATGAGAGGCAAGAACCTTCACCACCAAGCCATCCTAGTGGTTACTAGTTGCTCTGCAGTTCAGCATATGGGTTTGCACAGGCCCAGGCTGGGATTTGATCCCCAGACCTCACAGTTGCAAGGCAGGTGCTCAATTGGTTGAGTTATCCTGGCATTCCTTTATTTACGGTAAGTGTTTGAAGAGCTGCCAGGTTTTCTTACAAAGCAGTGATACCATTTGAAATTCCCATCAGCAATGCATGAAGGTTCCAGATTCTCCATATCCTCTCTAACGCTTGTTAAAATCTTTTTGAATATAGCCATCTTGTTGTAGGTATAAAGTGGTATTTCATTACTGTATTTACTTGCATTTTCCTAATGACAAATAGTGTTGAGCATCTTTTTCACGTGCTTCTTTCCACTTGCATTTCTTGTTTTGAGAAAGGTCTATTTAAATCCTTTGTATAATGTGTTATTTATTTATTTTTAAAGATTTATTTTATTGATTTTGACAGAGACAGAGAAACAGACAGAGAGAAGGGGGAGGGCCCAGAGCAGTCTCCATAGTTGTATGTCATCAGTTTTCAACATGTTTTCGATCTATACAGGTGGGCGAGGGCTGTGGACAGCAGGAACTGGGCTGGAGGCTTTCCACATGGGAGGCACGCCCCCTCAAGCCCAGTGGCCAAATGGTGTGTGTGGGGGGAGGGGGTTAGAACTGAACTGGGGGCCTCCCACATGGGAAGCACACCCCAGTTCAGCATATGGGTCTGCATGGGCTGGGACTGGGACCCGGACCGGGACTTAATCCTTAGACCCCGGGGCTGCAAGGTGTGAAAGGTGAGCATGTATGCTCAATCTGCTGAGTCATCCCCTCTTCCCCCACAAGTGATTTTTTTGAAATGTTAAACAGAGATAGCTTGAAAACTTGGCTTCATGATGAACAGGGCATTGGATCTCACCTTGAGTGTAATTGCTCAGTTATCTAAGAACTTGCTATTTCTTCAGTCTCCTCAACAGAATCATAGTAAGAGTACCTTTGTTCTGTTTAGTGGCTGAATTAACTAAGGTAATGTACTCTGCTGTGGTGAGAAACCTGTAGACAGTTTTCAGGGATTAGTTTCAATGCATTTCATTGCTAATAGATTGTGATGATGGTGAGGCTAAAATTAGGAATTTATTCAAACTTCCATATTTTCTTTCTTTTTGAAAGATTTTTATTGTTTGAGAGAAGGTGAGAGAGAGAGTGAGAGAGAGAGAGAGCGAGAGAAGAGAAGAGGGGAGGGCCCAGAACTGTTTCCATAGTTGTATATAATTCATTGCGACAGTTTCATTCCACACAGGTGGATTGTGGGGCTGCACTGGCAGGAACTGCACTGGGGGCCTCCCACATGGGAGGTGAGAACCTTCACCACAGGGCTCAGTGATTACCAGTTCAGCCTCTGTTCAGCATATGGGTTTGAATGGGCTGGAGTTGGGATTCAATTCCCAGACCTCGTGTTTGCAAGGCAAGCACTCAACCTGCTGAGCTATCCCAGCATTCCAAACTTTTCTTTTTAAACTAGTACTTATTTTGGGTTATAAATTGCAATCAGAATAATAATTTAAAAGGTGACAAAACAAAAACAAACAAAAAAAGGTGACGGAAGGAAAAACATTTTTTTTATTTTATTTTTTTAGTAAGTGAATTTTCTAATAAGTGGCAGTAGCAGTTACCATGAAAGTTCTAGACCAGAAACCTAACCAGGCAAAGATCACTTCCTTTTCCTCTTTAAATGTAGCCCTCACCAACTCCTGCCCCCTTGTGGAGTTTGGAGTGATCACACGTAGCAGGATAAAATTTGATACTGGGGGGGGGAAAAAAAAAAAAGACTACTACAAGGAAGAAGTTGGGATTTTTATCTTGAAAAATGAGATTAGATTCTGAAAGTAAGCTTATATTTTATTTGACAATTTGTATTGAAAAATATCTAATGGGTTTTTATTATGAACAAAGAATGTATTAAGTGGTGATTATTTTTGTCATTAATTTTCATATTAAGTTTTATATGTGATTTGGGTAGCTTTTAAGTTATAATGCAGTTGCAGGCTATTGTAATTTCAGACTATTTAAGAGTATTACCTTAATTATTATTATTTTTTTACCTTTGTTAGGCTTTGATAATCAAATAATTACCATTCTTGAGACACTTAGCATATTGTCCTTGTTGATTTTTCTCATCAGTTACTAACCTTCCTAATTCCTTCTATATAAATTATATCCTCATTTGTCAGTGGGTTTACCTAGAGCAGGGGTGGCCAACTTTTCTGTATATAAGATCTACTTTTTATCTTAAAAGTGTGTTGCGATCGACTTGTCATAGGCGTAGTCTAAGGGGGAAGAAGGGGTGTGAAATGCATACTATGTTTATACACTGTGTTTCAGTATAAGGTGCATTCCAGCGAGGTATGGGTAGATAAGTAAAATATATGTTCAAAACTATTTTTTATTTTTTAAATCACTTATTAAGTTTTCGAGATATAGGCTCATATGAAGAAAATAAATTTCCAGACCCAACTTTTGATAGCAGCATTCCGTACATGCGGTACCTAAAATTCGATTTTCCGACACTTTTTCAAGATAGATTTTTACTAACTTAAAATGCAATTTAATTTTTTTTATCAACTGCAATGTATAAGTTGTACTATTTGTTCGTAAATATGAAAAAGTTGTTATAAAAATGCACAGTATGGCTGATAATTTGATTTCAATATTTCACTTTCGCGTTTTTTTTTTTTT
>PVKE010018745.1:0-18202 GCA_004027555.1 Craseonycteris thonglongyai
AGAAGGACAGAGGTGTATGAGTGGGGGGATAGGTAGTATGCCTCTTGTCCCTGTGCCCTGATAGCCCAGATCACTGCCTGATAACAGAATGGAGAAACAGCTCAGCATCATAGTCATGCCCACGCACAAAGGGGACATTGTGATCACTACCGATTTGGACAATGCTTGGCATAGCCCCCGGTCCAGGTCCTGGGGGTCATCGGGACTGGACCAGCCACCCTGATTGGTAGGTGGGCAGTGAGTGCTTCTCAAGAGTTGAGGTGCTTTAGTCTGGGTCTCAGATCTTTGCCCTGTTTTGCTATGTCAACTCCTCAATGTTAAAGACAAGCCCTTCCGTGTCCCCTGCTTGCTAGGCAGGCAGCTTGAGAGTGGATCTGCCTTTGCCCCAAGCAGGCAGCCTTTCTGCCCACCATTTCTTCAGAGCTCTCTGGGGCTGAGTCAGGAAGCTGCCCGAGCCTATCTCTGGCTTGAGTCCTAGGCCTGGACACTGAATTTTGAGTGTTCATCCTAAGTACCTGCCAAGGCTTGGGGGCACTGAGTGCTGTCCGTGCATTGCCCCAGAGCCACCTGTCCCAGCTGGCCAGTGATGGTTCTGGGCTGTGGGAATACTGTCTCCCAAGGCACTTACAGGCTAGCCCCGGAGAAGATACTAAATGAAGATTTTGGGATGGGTAATGGAGAAGGCATGAGCTCTGACCAGACTTGTCAGGGAAAGTGGCCTCTGTAGGAATAGAAGTCTTAGCTGGAACTTGCAGGATGAGGAGAGTGCTGGGGCAGGAAAGAGGGTGCCTGCCATTCCTGGGAACAGCATGACAAAGGTGTCCCTTTGCTTACAGCTAGCTTCCCCATATGGCTTGGGGGCTCTGGCACTGGCTTCTAGGACACCCCTAACCCTTAGGAGCCCTGTCTAGAGCCTCACTGGTACCCAGAGTTCTCCTGGATGGGGACATGCCACACGGCCCCTTTCTGTGGGGGCAGAGCTCCAAAGGCAGGGCCATCTGGGAGAGCTCCTGGTCCTTGGGCAGGCAGCCCCTCACCCCATGTAGGTTTTCAGTATTGTCTTTGTCCCCACCCTGCTGAAGTGCCTCTTGTGCCCCCTCTAGCATCCAACGGATGTGGACTACAGGGTCATGGCCACCTTCACTGAGTTTTATACCACCCTGCTGGGCTTCGTCAACTTCCGTCTCTACCAGTCACTCAACCTGCACTATCCACCCAAGGTAGGGCCTCAGCCCAGCTCAGCGCCACCTCCTCATTGCAGGGGCCAGGCCATGGCCCTTCTCTCCCCGCATGGAGGCAGGGGCTGTGGGCACCCTCTTCCTCTGACCTTCTGCTTCCTAGCTCGAGAGTCAGGCCCACACAGAGGTGAAGGTCAGTGAGAACAGCTACGCCTTGGACTCTGAGAGCTCTATGGAGGTGAGAGCAGCTTTGAGCATCAGCCTTGCCTCTCCCAGAAGAGTGGTCCCTGGCCCAGGGATGGGGGTGGTTGCGGCTACATATGTGGCCTCAGGGCTTCCCTCAGAACCCAAACCCACTAATGTCCCATAAATGTCACTGCTATCCCTTCCCCACACTGGCCACACCCCCACAAGGCCCCATACCTACCACCAGCAGCCCCACAGCCCAGCTTCTGTTTCGTAGAAACTGGCAGCTCTCAGTGCCAGCCTGGCTCGCATGGTGGTGCCTGCAGAGGAGGAGGTCGAGGCGGACGAGTTTCCTGCTGATGGGGTGAGCAGGCAGGGCAGGGAGCACTGGGAAGCTGGGGGTGAGGGGGGCATCTCGAGCGCTTGCCCTCCAGTGGGAGTGTGGAGTGTGGGCGACCTTGGTGGTGCGAGCCCTGGCCCCATTCTCAACAGGAGATGGCAGCGCAGGAGGAGGACCGCAGGAAGGAGCTGGAGGCGCAGGAGAAACATAAGAAGCTCTTTGAGGGCCTGAAGTTCTTCCTGAACCGGGAGGTGCCCCGTGAGGCCCTGGCTTTTGTCATCAGGTGGGGAGACCAGCAGCACTGGCTCTGCCACACTCTAGGCTGGGTCTTGCCCTGCACAGAGCAGCCCTGGATGCCCACCAGTAATATCAGGATGGTGTCAGTATCCGCTTCTCAGGGCTATTGTGAGGAGTCAGCAAAATGGGTGCATGGAAAATGTTCAGCATGCGTGAGCACACAGGAAGTGCTCACCAGAGGGTAGCGGCATCATTGTCTCACCAGCTTAGGGCAGAAGGTCTCCACTAGGCCGGCACTGGAGGGGTAGGGCAGATGGGGGATCCTGGGGTGGGGACAGGACAGCTGTGTCTTAGGAGGGTGAGCTTGTGGACCAGTGGGTTCCAAGGAAGGCACCTCATACCTGAGTACTCTTGTGGGCTCCCCCTGTGCCTACAGGAGTTTTGGGGGGGATGTGTCCTGGGACAAGTCTCTGTGTATCGGGGCAACCTATGATGTCAAAGACTCCTGCATCACCCACCAGATTGTCGACCGGCCCGGGCAGCAGACTCCTGTCATCGGCAGGTAGGCCCTGTGTCCATCTTCCTTCGCCTGTCTGGGTTCTGGGTTCAGAGGTGTCTCAAGGCTCCTGTGGCTGCAGTGGAAGCTCAGGTGGCCCCCATGACCTCTCTGTCACCACTCTGCGCCAGGTACTACGTGCAGCCCCAGTGGGTGTTTGACTCTGTGAATGCCCGGCTCCTCCTCCCCGTGGCAGACTACTTCCCAGGGGTACAGCTGCCCCCACACCTTTCACCCTTCGTGTCGGAGAAGGAAGGCGATTACGTCCCCCCGGAGAAGCTGAAGCTGCTGGCTCTGCAGCGAGGAGAGCACCCAGGTGGGTGGGAGAGGCTGGGCTGGGCGGTGGGCTGGCCTTGCCCCCTTGGGCCTCAGCTGGCTATTTCCCTTCTTGGCTACAAAGGTGGCAAGCTCTAGAGAAGAGTAGCAGACACACAGAACCCTTTAAACCCACATTTGGAGTAAGTCTTAGGAGAAGGGAACATGTGTGTTCTACACTCAGGTGTTCCTAAGTGTTCGGAGTAACTGAGCAGAAGAATGGTCTAGAAGTTGTTACTGACATTTGTGTAGGTGCAGAGCTCAGGAGTCGGGGGCCTGCAGTTCTGGAATTTCCTCTGAAGGCAGCTGGGGCTGTGAGGAGAGATGCCAGAGAGGGGCACGGTGGGACAGCCCTGCACTGCCTGTGGGACATCGCCAAGGCAAAAGAGGGTGGCGCTTGGAGCCAGTCCTTGCCCTGCCAGGGGACAGGCAGGCTCCTAGGGCATTCAGAAGCCATTGGCTATTGATAGGGAATTTGAGTGAATCTGAAGAGGAAGATGAAGAGGAAGACCATGACAGTGATGGTGATGAGGAGGGAGCAAATGAAGAGGAGGAGGAAGATGATGTGGAGGCTGGTTCGGAAAAGGAGGAAGAAGCCCATCTGACAGCCCTGGAAGAGCAGAGGATGGAGGCGAAGGTACTGGGGTGCAGCCTGGGAAGCATCCCGGTGCCAGCCCTGGCCCACCGCTGGCAGGGGTGGGTGTGGGGACCTGCCTCCACAAGTCTCTATGCCATGTCCCTAGAAGCCTAGAGTGCTGGCAGGCACCATGAAGCTGGAGGACAAGCAGCGGCTGGCCCAGGAGGAAGAGAGTGAGGCCAAGCGCCTGGCCATCATGATGATGAAGAAGCGGGAGAAGTACCTCTACAACAAGATCATGTTTGGCAAGAGGCGTAAAATCCGCGAGGTGAGTCCCTGCCACCCGCCTGAGACCCCAGATGTGGCGGCACAGGTGAACTTTGGGGCCAGCTGGCTCTCCTCTGGGAAGGTTCCGGACCCTTTCCTAGCCTTTTTCTGAGTTTGCCCACCTAGCCCGCACTCTACCCCCAGGCCTGTGTGGGCATTTTGGCATCAGCAGCTCTCAGCTGGGTTTTCTTCAGAGCTTCTGTCTCCTTCCTGCACCTGGCTGTTTCTAAACCTGCTGGGGACAGCTATACCAGCAGCCTTGGGACCTGCTTTTATGAATAGAGTCAGGCTGGGCACAGAGGCTGCTTCCTAATAGAGTTCTTCTTTTACTTAATAGAAGTACCTAAAGGAGGAGGACCCATAGGAGGTTTTGGTTAAAATTCTCTTATTTTCTTTCCTTTTATTCATGAAGCCGTATATATTCTTTGTAAAAAAAAAAAAAAAAAGAAATTTAAACAAAAATAAAAGTTCTGTGTGCATCAGAACTCTGTAATGGATGGCGTGGAAGTGGCTCAGCCCTACCCTTGGGGTGATCTATAGTAACGGCCCCCAGGTTTCTTTTGTGCACGTAATAATAGACTTTATTTTGGGGTGTCACACTACATATAGATTGTTTTGCAGTATGTTTTTCATTTAGCTATAGCATGAGCTTCATATAATACCCAACCTGTTCCTTGCTGATAGGATTAGATTGTTTTCCATTTTAAGTCATTCTTAGAAAACACCCTTGAGTCGTCCCTGCCCATTTCCCAATTTTTGGGACTGTAATTGCCAGGTTGAGAGGCCTGCCCATTTTGTAATAGGTATTGCCTGATGGCTCTGGGGGAACGACTGTTCCAACCTGACCCTTTCCCAGCAGCTCCTGGTGAAGGTTTGAATGGCACCTAGCTTTTCCAAGGGGGGTGGGGGGACCCTCCTAACTTACTGTGGGTCCGTAAAATAATAGTTTTAAAGGCAAAGGTGAAGGCTTATTCTCTCACCTGAGGTTGTTCAAATAGATTTGCTTTCCCTGTGGTAATTGCCTGTTAACTTTCCTGGAAGCCCTGCTCTTAAGGGGTGGTTTCAAGTGGGAGAAGTGGGGAGCCCACCCCATCACAGCTTGATCCTCCCCTTCCTCCTCACAGGCTAACAAACTAGCAGAAAAGCGGAAAGCCCATGATGACGCTGTGAGGTCTGAGAAGAAGGCCAAGAAGGCAAGGCCAGTGTGAGTGGTGGCAGCCTCTTGATGGGCAAAGTCAGCTCCTGGAAGCTGGACTTGGCACAGGCAGGCCAGAGGACTCAGTCTTGGCAGACCAGAGTCCCAGAATCTCTTCTGTCCTCATCCTCCTCCTACCCCTGCCACCCACGCTTCCTCTCATGCTCTCTGGCTGGGCCAGTGCCCCTCCAGCCTCCCTTGGATGAAGCTCTGCTGATGGTTGGGCAGAGAAGAGGCCTCTGTGCCCAGCCCAACTCTTATCTCCCAGGAATCAGCAACATTGTGGGGAGGGTCCCATACACCCCCACCCCCCACCCCAACACACACACACACACACACACACAGTTGCACCCATGATTCTCTCGGTGCTGTGAGGTAGGTGGGAAAGGGTAGGGAAGCATTTGTTATTAAACTGAAGTTTTACAGCCAATTGAATTTTGTGTCCACGAGCCTACTTGGGATTGGGGAAGGGCCACCTAGTTCCCTGTGCTCCAGGCTGAATCAGCCTGGGTATTTACCAAGAAGGCCTGGTTAGTGCTCAGAGCTCTGGATGTCCAAGGACCCCTTCGGGCCCAAGGATGCCAGAGGGTAGGTGCAGAGGTTCTGAGCTTGGGCTCTGAAATCAGTCTGCTCTTGGTCCACAGTCCAGCCCAGACACTGTTCCTCTGTGGACCTGCTTCCTCATATGTAAATTAGGGGTAGAAATTCTGAGCCTGCCTCCCAAGGATGTGTGGAGGTATTCCATGATGTTAATGCAAACTCAGTAGTGTCAGGTGTCTAATGAAGTGCTCAGCAAATACCAACTGTGATTATCGGCACTTCCGGCTTTAGTCAGCCCAGAAGGTAAGAGCCAGTGCCTGAAAGATCTGTGGGGCCTGAGTTGAGGGTATTGCGCTTTACTGAGATACTGGGCAGAATCTCCAAGGAACCCCCGGTGTGGACATTACCAGCAACCTGACTTGTTATCCTTGCTGGGTAGTCCTTACAGCATCCCACCTGACCCGGGCAGTGCCCTTGCTGAGGCCGACTGCCAGTGTCTCATGGTGTAGCCAGGGCAGAATCTGTGGCTCAGGATGGTCACAGGCTCTCCCAGGTCAGGGAGTTTCTGAATACTCTCCCCCAGGGTGCCCCAGTGGGCTGAGTGCTAGCAGGAGCAGGGGCCAGGGCTGGAATGTATGGGTTTGGAACTGGGCTCCACCTTCCCCAAACGGAGGCACCTGAAGGCTTTGGTTCACTGTTTGTCACCATGCCCAGGCTCTCGTTTTCTGGACAATGGCTTCAGGCCAAGTCTGTGCTGGGGGAAGGCAAGAGCATGGGCGGGTTCTGGCTGAGGGAGCAGAGAACCCAGCCCCCCTGGCAGCTGGGCATCGCTGTAGGTGTAGGAGAGGGCTGTGTTCCTCTGCATGCTTATGGCTTCCAGAGGCAGGGACAGGGTCAGGGCCTCTGGAGTCAAAGCCTGCTGCCCTAGGGGATAACTGGGGCCTGCGTGAGTGCATGCATGTGCATCCCAGGGCCATCGCAGGGGGGCCAGGCTAAGGCTGGAGAGCAGGCCCATCAGATACGGAAAATTCCAACAGCAGTGCTGATGTGGAATTTTCCCCATTCCAGAGTTGCCCAGTAATGGCGGGGGCAGCGGGGGCCCTAACGTGGCCCATGTCCCACTGTTTGGCCAGCTACTTATGCACTGCCCACAGCTGGAGCTGAGCATTCCTGGCTCCAGGGTAGCATTAACCCGCACCGTTGGCCCTCCGCGGTGAAGGAGGGAAACCCTGGAATGGAAGAGGGTGGATCCTGGATGGGGCACTTCCATCCTTAGGCACTGTGCTCAACCCTGATTGGCGCCCTGGGTAAATGGGGTCAGCTGAGACCTCCAAGTGGCTGACCAGTTGGAGATGGGTCCCTGGCCTGAGTTTCCCTGGGAAATTCTGTCACCCAACGCCCATCCTACCCACATTCAGAAACTAAAAACGTGGGTCCTCAGGTTGCACTGACTCGAGCAGGGGACCATACCTTCCACTGGATCCTCCGGGCTCCAGAACCTCCAATAAAAGTTAAGCAACTAGTCTAGCCTTTTTTCCCCAGAGCTGGACTGCCTTCACCACCACCACGCCACCCCTTTACCCAGGCTCCCACGAATCCCCTCCGGAGCTGGGAGCTCGGCCGAGCCTCAGGGTCCGGCGGTGGGACAATGGCCCCGTTGGCGCGTCCGAGACAAACGCGCCTTGTTGGGCCGCCGGCGGGGGCGTGGCGCAGCCCCTGACGTGCTGAATGCGGCTTCTGTGCGTCCCGGGCGCACACGGAGGGGCTGGGAGGGGTCAGGAGGCCCCAGGGGTCCGGGTGCCCATTGGCCGTGGCTCCAGGGGCTGGGCGAAGCTGGCGGCCGCACCTGGCCTGAGCCGGCGCGGCGGCGGCCGCGGGGGCGGGGCAGGAGCATGGTCCTGGCCCGGCGGAGCGGGGGGCTCCGGCGGGTACGCCCCGCCGCCTAGTAAGCGCCCGGGCGGCGCGGCCCGGGCCGAGCCAGTACACCAAGCCCGAGGAGGACGGGGAAAAGGTACGTCCTGGGGCCCATCACCTGCCACCAGCTGGTGCCCTGCCTCACTCTATCCCCTTGGGTCCCTACCTGAAACACTCCAACCTCCAAATTGGGATTGCGGCAGTCAGACAGACTCTCAGACCTGAGCGACTGGAAGTGCTACACTGCAGCTTCGGGGTCTGGGTGGGCAGTCGGGCCAGGGAGGGTGTACACACTACTCTTGGTTTCTGCCCCAGGGTCCCCATTTCCAGGGTTTTTCCCAGTCCCTGAACATGGGATGGGTGGGGCTGGAGTTGCAAGTCCATTAATGATTAATCTTGGACACAGCAGCGTGCACCTTGGGGGAGGAGGGGCAGGAATCTACCCTCTTCCCACCAGCCCTCCCCAGAAGGGGGGCTGTCAGAGCAGAGGCTGGGTTCCAGGGTAAGAGACTGATACCCTCTGCTTGGGGAGGGCCCTGTCCTGTACCACAGAGGGGCAAGGCCACCAAGGAGAAGCTTGTGGGAGTGGGACAAACCCTAGTATCCAGTAGGGGGTCCAGGAAATCCAACAGTTTTGCCATTTCCTGGACCAGTGCCCAGGAAAGGGGACCAGCTTGGTCTGCCCCCTCAGGACCAAGCCAGCATTTTGGTAACAGCACAGAGCAAGACTGTGGTCCCTTCCTTGGGACCACTTCCCCACCTGCTTAGAGCAGGAGAGGTGCTGGGTGCACATCTGGCTGCAGTAACCCACACCAGTGGGGAGGAGAGAGGGTGGCAGGCCTGACACCTGATCGCCTGGGTTGCTGAGGTGACATGCCATGGAAATCCTCAGAAGGACAGGCCATTTGGGAGACTCCAACCTCTTCCTTTACCAAGGGGGTGACCTGAGGCCCACAGAGGGTAAGGCCATGAGCAGCCCCTATGCTGCTGCACTGTACCTTGCCTTGCAAAGGAGGTATTGCGACTATTTTCGTTATCCTGAGGGGGAAACTGAGGCTCACCGAGATTCAGGGACTTGCCCAAGGTCACATAGTTCAAAGATGGCTACAAATCATAGGAGTCTTGTGTGGGCCTGCTCAAGCCCTCTGTGCCCCTTTGGGCTCCTAGCCTCTTGGATCTGCCTGGGCTGCCCCAGTCCCCCAGCTCAGGACCCCACCCCCTAGCCTTCCTAGCTCCCAGCTCTGCCTGACACTCGGGGGTGAGCAGGCTGCTACGCTGAGAGCAGAGACAACAGAGCCCTGTTTCCAGCTGCCACTTCGGGCAGCTTTACTCCCTGCTTCTCATAGGCAGGGCATTGCCTGAAGGAAGCTCCCTGTGGACAAAAAGTCTGCCTGCTTCCCATGCATCTCCTTGTCTGAGGGGCATGGGGTTGATGGTTGAGAGTTTGGGTCCAATACCCTTGTGTCACCTAGCAAGGGAAGAGTGTGTCCCCGATAGTCCCTCCCTCTCTCTGGTGTCTAAAGGGACTAAATGTGCCCCCAGGGTGAAAGAGATGATGTAATCATCATCTCTTAACTGGGAGAATGATGCACAGATGGCAGAATTCCAGCCATGGCAGTGGGCTCTTGAAGGGTTTCTTGCTTTGCTTTGACTGGGTGAGGAATATGGACAAGCCCTGTTAGGAGCCTGGTCCTACTCCAGACGGGGAGGGCAGGAAAGACCAGAGGTGCCCATGGGGATCAGTGGACTGGGGGGCAGTGGAATCGCGAGGGGAGCAGTGATGGTTGAGAGGAAGTGGGGTCCCAGAGAATACCTTCTTTCCCTCTTTCCAGTTCCAGGGCAGAGATGAGGTATGGCTTGGGCACCCCCACACTTGGTCCCAGTGGTGTCCTGATTTGCCATAGGACCTTAGGTGAGTCCTTCCTGATCTGTGCCTCAATTTTCTCAGATGTGAAATCTAGGAGTTAGGGAAGTTGGGTCTGAAGCCTGGGAAATACGGGTGCTTGGATGGGGAGGGTGGCCTCCCAGGAGTCTGCACTGGCGTGTCCTGCTTCTCTTGCCAGGGAGCTCTAGAAGGGTCATGATAATGACCTGAGGTGTGTGCAGAGGGCTCTGCATGTCTCATCCCATTTGATCCTCACAACAAGCCCCTGAGAGAGGGGCGCAGTGTTCCCATTTTTTTAGGAAACTAAGGCTCAGAGAGGGGAAGTCACTTGCCCAAGGACATCCAACTGGGAAGTGGTGGAGCCAAAGTGGATACCCAGAGCATCTCAGCCCTTCCAGAAATAGAGAGGTGGGTGGGCAGACCCAGGGCATTATGCATAGCAAGTGCTCAGCAGTTTTTAAAAACCTTTGTTTTTATGCAAACAAGTGCATGACATCCCTTTAAAAGACATCTCAGTCATACCAGAAGGTATAGAGAATGATATTACCAGTTCTCACATACTCACCTCCAGGGTTCACAGTAATTTTGGAGCTAAGAAAGAAATGACTGACTTAGTTAAGCTGTGTTTTGACACTTTGCAATTAAAGCTACTTTGAGGTGACTCGAACCTGCCGTCAGGCGAGGTGGTGATTTTGCCGGGACAAGGCAGTGTAGTAGGAAGAGCTGTGAGCTTACTCCTAGGTCTAACTTGGACATTGAGCCCCTCCACAAGTTTTTGAGCCTCAGTTTCTTCGCCTGCCACATGGGCGGGCAGATGACACTGGGAGTATCTGTCGAGGTAGCAGGTGTGGTTGCTATTTGAAATGGCAGCAACAGGTGACCCTGAAAGATCAGCGAATTGCTTTCTGAATCATCAGAGAACATTGGCCTCTTCTCAGTGCACTGCCAGGCCTGGGACCCAGCTGGCAGCCATTTACCCAGCCAAGGGGGCAGTAGGAGCAAGACGTTGGGGCTGACAGTTTGGACATGGTCCTGGGAGTCAGCAAGTTGGGGTCCAGCTGGAGTGCCCCTCTGGGTGACCCTCCCCTTCTCTACTCCAGCACCCGACTTCAGAAAGGCTCAGAGTGAGGAAGCTTCCATATCTTTACAAGTCACTGCCCAAAATGCTCCTGGATGGAGGGCCAACCTCTCCCATCGGCATCTTCAGCTGTGCCACCCACACTGCCAGCTTCTTGGTCACGGGCCCCTGCTGCCTCCTCCTCACGTTAGGACGCTGAGGCTCAGAGAGGGCAGCTTGCCTGCCATGGTCACACAGTGAGGTGGGGTGCTTCAAACTAGCCACTTTCCCCTCCTCCAGCCAGACTTCAGTTTAGGGAAATATTTTTATTTTTTATTTTACAATAATTTTTTCTCAAAGTAATATAGACTCTGTAAAACAAAATTGTGTGGGTGTAAATATATGTGTATGTATGTACATATATGTATGTACGTATATATATATATTTTCACTTCATTATATATTGTGGACATCATTTTAATGAGTACATAAGAGACCATGGGGTGAATGTCACATAATATTTTTAACCATCTCCTATTGTGGGACATCGATGTTGTTTCTAGATTTCTCCTTTTCTAAATAACACCGCAATGAACATCTTTGTGCCCCATCTCAGATCTCTTGTTAGATTATCTTCTTTGAACAAATGCTCACAGGTGGAATTGCTGGGTCTGAGGATAGGCACTTTTAAACTATAATAATTGCTGACAAATAGGCACTTTGAGCACTGTAAGGAGAGTCTTTTTACTCTACTCTTAAAGTCTCCTGTACCCCCATGAAATTCCCTCCAGCCAGGGAGGGAAACAACCCTAGGATACCTTCACCTCACCACCACCTCTGCCAGGGCCCTGTTCCCATGTGTGCACACCAAGCAAACAGCACGGGTGCCCACCCATCAGGGACGGTTCCTGGGGGGCAGTGGCTCCACAGAACGTTCTGCAGCCAGTGGCTTTGGAGGCCCCTTATCTTTATCTCCTTAGGGGATGGGGCTCTTCCCCTCACTGCTCCCATAAGTGCAAAGTTCTTCTTCTTCCTCAACCTTTCCTGGGGACTCCATCTGCTCCTCTGGCCTCAATTCCTAGCTCTGGGTCCATGGTCCCCAATCTTTGTCTCCTGAGATCTCCCTCTTGTGCTCCAGTCAGGGGATCCTTCTGGTCTTTGCACGTTCTACAGGCATCACCCAGACTCAACACGTCCTCAGTTGAAACTGACATTGCCCACTCAACCCCATACTAAACCTGCCTCTCTCTTAGTCTCCCCCACATAGGAACTAACCAGCTCAACCTCCAGCCAGTCAGCCCAACAGGGATTCTTCCCTCCCCTCCACATCCTATCACCCACCAAGTATTGTCCATATGATGGCCTATGGATGGTTCCAGTCCATTCCCAGGCTTCTCCTTGGTTCCGGGCATTTCACACCTAGACAGCTGTAACAACCACCGTTGAGGTCTGCTGGCTTCCCCCCATCCTTCCCCACCCCTTCAGTTCATTTTCCTTCTAGCAGCCTGATAGGAATCCTATCTCCTCACTCCTCTTGTTGAAACCTTCCCAGCTCCCCTCCCCCCATTGCCCCCAAGGACCCAGGCCAGATTCCTTAGCATGATTCCTGAGGTCATGCATGTCCTGCCTGCCCCCGTCCCCTTTCTGGCTGTGCCTGTAGTCTTCCCTGCCCACCCCCCCCACCCCACCCAAAACCTCTTACATACACACATATCGGACACTCCAGGCAGACTAAACATTCATAAGTTCTCAGTTTCTCTAGGTATTTGCACATGCTTTTTACTCCCTGCCTGGTTTATTCTAGGATAACAGATGCATTAGTTAATGCCAGCTGTTGTAACAAACAAGCCCCAAGTTTGAAAGGCTTAACACAGTGTCAGTTTAATTGTCATTTTCATGAAGTCCAATCGGATGTTTGATGAGCATTGATGCAGAGGCCCAGGCTTCCCCCAGCTCTTGGCCCCATCCACCTCTAGATCCTTAGATACCAGCCCCATTCATCCAGCAGAGGGAAAAGAAGACCACAGAGAAGGCCCACTCACTTCACTTCATCCGATGCCATTCTGCTTCCATTTCATTGGCCAGAGTTCAGTCACCTGAGGACACTGTACTGCAAGGGGAGATGGAGCGTGAAGTTTAGCTGAGTACCCAGGGAGAAAGGGGACCTCGCTGCCTTTGGAAATCGGAAAACATACGGCAGCTTCTGAGACCTGAGCTCAGAGCACACAGCATCATGAACTCCAGTTCTGGGCCCAGCACAGGGGCTCAGTAAATACTTGTGAACAGATCAATTTAAAATTTATTGTGGTCACTGTCATGTAGAGTTATATACCTGGAAACAATGTAATTGTTATCAACCAATGTCACCCCAATAAATTATTGTGGTCACAAAACAATGTCCACAATCTCTTAATATGTGGGGAAGAAAGCAAGTTAAAAACATAATACTCTCCCCCAAAGAGAACCCTCCCACCATCTATATGCGTATAGAGAGGAAAAGTCGTGAGGAGGCTTATGCTAAAGCTTTCAGGGTGGTGACTTCTGGGGATGGAGCTCTAGTCGTGGTCTTCATTTTTTTGTAATTGCCTAAATTATTTTTCAGGGAGCATGGACTGTTTTTTTAAATATTTATTTATTTATTTATTTTATTTTTGACAGGGAGAGAGAGAGATACAGAGACAGAGAGAGAACTAAACTGGGGGAGCTCCCAGTTCAGCACATGGTTCCGCACGGGCCGGGGCCGGGATTCGATCCCCGGTCCCCAGGGCTGCAAAGTGAGCGCCTAACCCACTGAGCCATACCGGCTTCCCCTACATGGACTGTTTTTATAATTAAAAAAATACGTTTTTGCTGGGAGGAGAACCCGCTAGAGCTGATGTCACTGATACCTCTGGGAAGAGACCCCTGTGGCAGGGACTGAAGGCTCAGGTTCTGCCATCAGTACTTGTGACTCTGGCAAGCTTTGCTTCACGTGGCTCTTAACCGCATCCATGAGCTCACCTTTTGTTCAGGTGCCTGAGCACCACTCCCACCTGAATGAGGTTCTTAACCCTGGGTGACCCTGGGCTTGTTTCCCCTTCCTTGAGCTTCAGCTCTCTCCTTTACAAGGGAGGGGTGATAACTGGGGCTTCCCAAGAGGAGTACAAGAGTGAGAGATGCATGGGAAGTCCTGAGCACGGGACTGGACTTTGTTTGGTCCAGAATTCGTGCTCATAACCCACCAGCCTGGCTATTTGATGCCAGTGCTGCCCGGATTCACCCCACATATCTGTCTTGAGGCTCGCTCAACCCAGAAAAGTTACAACAGCTCTACCTTATGCCTGGGCCTGATCCAGCACTCAGATAGGGACTCTGGGCCCCTCCTGAGGCCATGTGAGCTCTGGTATTTCATGAGTGCCCTGGGAGCTGCACCCAGGCTGGACCGGGCTTTGGGAGAAAGAGCACTTATAGCGAAGTGTCAAATGCCTGCCGCTCCCTGGGAGGAGCTGGCAGCGGCTCAACCTATGAAAGTGCACAGTGTGGGGCAACTGACTGTCACAATAGCGATTATTATTAATTGATGGTGACACCTGGGTACTTAGAGCTCCGTGCCTGGGCCATGGCGGAGGCGGGGTGGGCTCTGAGCATCAGTGCTAAATGAAGGACGCAGGGGGTTTTCTGGGCACCCTTTGTCCATGGGCAAGGCTAAGAGAGGACAAACCTTAACATAGCTAAGAGCAAGGCGTGAGAGATTCCAGCACCTGGACTGAGCCTAAGAAACTGGGGTTTAGGGCCAACCCCACTATAACTGCCTCTTCCTACTGAGACCTTGGGAAGAATCAGCATCTCTGGTTTAGCCCATATCCCTCAAGGCTAGTCCAGGGTGACCTGTGCCACCCTCCCTCACACGGGGGTAGAGGCAGGAGTCTGTACTGTACCTCTTTGATGAAGGACTTGGAGCTCAGAGAGGTGAAATCGCATCAGTCACATCCTCCCAGCCCCGGTCATGTGGGAGACCCTCTGGCTGAGTTGCTCTCACTCTCTGCTTTCCCCCAGATTTTAAACAAACCTTGGTCTCTGGTCATGTCTCAGCATCTTTGAGCTCTGGAGTTTGGCAAGTTCACATTTGGACTCTGGCTGGCTGTCTGCTCTGCTAACTGTGTGACCTTGGACAGGTGAGTTCACCTCTCTGGGCCTTGGTTTCTTCACCTGGGGAGTGGACTAACGGTGGTGTTTGAGATGTGTGTCAAGGAGTGACTAGCCTCCCTACCCCACCTGCCTCTTTGTCTCTCCTGTGGACTTCGAGCCTGTCCCAAGCTCTCTGCAGGGCACTGCGGCTGCTGTGTCCTTTGCCCAAGGACACCCAGGACCTTGTTGAGTCCTTGGATGAAGGAGCTGCCTGGCTGCTGAGGTCCAGAGAGGGGCAGGGACCACCCAGAGGGCAGAGGGCTAGGGCAGCACCTGCAGGATGCAAGGACATGCCACCTGCTATCCCCAGGGAGGGGACTCATGAATATTCACACACATTGGAGCATGAGGGAGCCAGCCAGCATACTACTGGGTGTCATTGGAGCGTTCCTGTTTCCCGGTGACCGCAGAGGCAGCCTGGGAGTCAGATGTGGCTCAGGCAGGGAGAGGAAAGGGGCAGCCAGATACGATTTGAGGTGAGTGTGTTTTCCTCCATCATACAGAGGTCCCTGGGGGAGTAGGACACCCTGGGACTGAGGCCGGCCTGGTGGTGATGCTCTAGGCCACAAGGTTCACCATCCTGGGCTTGGTCTCCCTCTGTGCACGCTGTTGGGGGATAAATCTTGTTTCTCCTTTGTTCACTGGAGGGTGCTGGTCTCACCAAATTGGAGGTTTGCTGGTCTGGCCTGGAGCCACCCGTTGGCACAGATGGAGGGCAACCCAGAAGGGCAGGGATAGATGGGGTAAACTAGGGAAAGGGGACTATCCACCCTGAGTGCCTGAGACTGTCACTCCTGGGGGCTGAGGAAGGAGACCTAGGTTCTTGTCCTGTCTCTGCTGCCGCTGTGCTGTGTGTGTGACCTTGAGGGTGTTCCTGCCCTCTCTGAGCCTCAGCCTTCCTGCTGCACTGTCTTCCAGACTGGGGGCTGTGAGACCTGAGCCATGCTGAGATTGTCCTCAGTATCCCGTGCCCTCAGAGCTGGGGGTGTTAGCTGCCGGCAAGCCTCCATCATGGGCCAGTGGGCACACACCTTGGAGGGGCCATGACTGGGACCCTGGGAGGGTAACAGTAATGATGATACTAATCTAGGGTGGCAGCCCATGCTCAGTATCTGCTCTGTGCCACCCCCACTTTCCTTGTGGGGCGCAAAGGATTCACACACCACCCTGTGTGGAGAGAGTTGGTATCATTGTTTTGGAGGAGAAATTGGGGGCCAGAGAAGGAGAGGGGCACAGACTTGCCTAGGGCACTCAGCAGGGAAGCAACAGAGCTGGGATTCAAACCCAGGACCCTGGCGCAGAAGTGCTGGCTCCATGTGACTCACGTGTATAACGGACACATGTAGCTCTCACACATACGTTAGCAGCCCTGACCATGTTCTGCCCTGAGGGTCATGGGGGTTCACCAGGTGCCAGGCTCGGAGAGTTCAGAGCTAAATCACCACCAGGCTTGCCTGCAGCTGACTTGGAGGGGGATCCCTGCTCACACGCCTGGGCCCATGAACTGGGACTGGGCCCTGGTCAATGGTGATAATAATAATGTTTTGATGTCTACCTGTGAGTGCATTTTCTCATTCAAATCTCACAGCCTCATAACTATTGCTCCCCACCTCCAGCTGGGCTCCTGGCTGCCAGCCAGTTCCTTTCTGTGCCAGGGGCTCTGCCTTTGATCACTAAGGGTGCTGTCTGCCCTGATCTTGCTGTTGTGTGTCCACTGCACACAGGAAACTGAGGCTCGCAGAGGATGAGCGATGTGCCCAAGTTCAAGAAGGCCAGGCAGGAAGGGAACCACCGGCCTTGGGTGCCTCAGGCTGCCTGGCCAGGAGAGGCCAGCTACCCCTTCATCCTGGCTGCCCCGCCCCTGCCCATAGAGGCCAGACCCTACTGTGCTGCTGGGACAGAAGCCCACGCCTCAGCCTTCTGAGATGGAACTTCCGGCTACATATACTCTCTATTTCTTGGGCTTGGATCTGGGCCCGGGACATGCCAGGCAGGGACTGCCATGGACAAAGCTGGAAGCTGCACATTGGAGGCTGACAGAGCTGGGTTCGAATTCCAGCCCTGAACCCTGCCTTGCTGAGTGACCCTGGGCAAGTCACTTCCTGGAGCCTCAGTTTTTCTATCTGCAAAATGGGGATGACAGTGAGGTCTGCCCTCCTGGGATAGCTAAATAAGTCAGTGAAATGCTCTGGAGAAGCCCCTGCTCAGCTCCTGGCTCATATTAGGAGCTCAAAAGTGAAACCAGAGGATGGGATGGCCCATGGCCTGGCACTTGGCAGGACCCAGCATAATTTGAGGAAGTGTAGGTGCGAAAAGGAATAAACAAACAAACAAAGCAAGCACTGATGGTGGGGGCTGGGGGGTCCTGGGCGGAGCCAGATAGCCTGATTGATGGTTCTGTGAGGCTGGTCTGCCCCCTGCTGCCTGGCCCTCCTTCCAGAGCCTCTGGTATTAGCCTCCGAAAGTTCTGGAAAGTGCTCTGGTGAGTGGAGCTGCTGGGGCCAGGGTGGGCCCTAGGGATTTTCTGAAGGTAGGAATCCTAACCCCTCCCTACTTTAAAGTCAGAGAAACTGAGGCCCAGGGGCCCACTCAGAGTTTGGGCCTGAGTCTGAGGCTCTCACCTGATCCAGGCCTCTGCCCTGTTTTCCTCTGGGCCCAGGAGGCTAATGGGGCAGGTTTGTGCTTGGTGGACAGGCCCAGTGGCCACTCCTTGTTCTGGGGGCCCCACCCTGAGGGGACAGGCCCAGAGCAGGTCCCTGGGGACTCAGGCGGGGAGCAGCTAACAGTCTAAGAGCTAACAGTGCTAATCACTTTGCCTACCCCATCTCAAGAAAAGCTAGTGAGGGGGGTTACCAACTCCCCATTTTACAGATGAAAACTAAGGCTCCAAAGGGTTCCTGTGACTGAAACACAGAACCTGGTCTTCCAAAGCCTGAGGTGGGCACCTCCCCTTCCTGGGGCTCTTCCATGACCAAACCATGGCTAGCAGGCTTCCCCCACCTCACAAGCTTTATGTTCTATTATTTAAATATATTAAATATATTTTATTACCTTTTTCTGATTAAAAATTTCACATGTGCTCCATTAAAATATTGCAACCATTGCAGAAATGCATCATATAGAAAAATATTTCCTTATATATTCCTCTCCCAGCTATGCAGAAGATTATCACTGTTAAAATTTAAAAGATTTTAAATTTTAAAGATTTAAATTTTAAAGACCTTAAAGATTTATTTTTAATTTTTTTGACAGAGAGACAAAGAGAAGGGGGGGAGGGCCCAGAGCAGTCTCCATAGTTGACAGCATTCGTTTTCCATATAGTTTCACTCCACAGGTGGGCACAGGGCTGTGCAGGGCAGGAACTGGGCCGGGAGCCTCCGGCATGGGCACCGGTAAGAACTGAACTGGGGGCACAACCCAGTTCAGCATATGGGTCCACCTGGGCCGGAGCCAGGATTCGATCCTCGGGCTTCAGAGCTACAAAGCAAGCGCTTAACCCGCTAAGCCATCCTGGCTCCCCCGCACTGTTAAAAATTTAAATACTGCCCTCCAGTTGTTTCTGAGCCTGTATATATATTTACTTATATACATATTTGGGGGTGTAGTGTTCTGGCACTTTCTTTTTTTTGTTACTAGAGCCAATCTGCTTAGCTCTGCCTTGTTTCGTGTGTGTGTGTGTGTGTGTGTGTGTGTGTCTGTATGGTTTTTTTTTTGTTTTGTTTTGGTTG
>PVKE010018745.1:18302-29288 GCA_004027555.1 Craseonycteris thonglongyai
TTATCTTCAGTGCATATTTATTTTTATTTTACTTTTGACAGATAGAGACAGAGACAGAGACAGAGACAGCTAGAGAACCGAACTGTGGGAACTCCCCAGTTCAGCATGTGGGTCCGCCTGGGCCGGAGCCGGGATTCGATCCTCGGTCCTCGGGGCCTCAAAGCGAGCGCTCAACCCGCTGAGCCGTCCCGGCTTTCCCCTGTATGTTTTTTAATGGCTACAGATAACTCCATCTGAGTTTGGGCCTTGGTTTGTGTAATGGTCCCCCATTGCTGGATGCTGAGGTTGTTTCTTTTCTTTTCTTTTTTTTTTCTGGCCAAGCTGCCATGAACACCCTTGCATGTGTGACTTTGCCCAAATATTTCCATAAAATAGTTGGAATCCAGAGAGCTTGTAACTTTCTCCTTTGATAGAACTGCCCTCCAAAATTCACACTCCCATTCACCTCCGACCTTGTCCACCTTGCCCACCTGAGTGAACAGGAAGATGTCATTGTCACAAGGAAGGCCAAATTCCCTCTTGTATATTCTCTGCCTCTGAATTGCCTCTTCATGTTCTTTTCTGTGAGGGGAAATTTCTAGAAGATGAGCAGAGGACTCAGGGGCTGTTGTGGCTGGCGGGGTGGGCTTGAAGTGCGTTTTCTCTGGGAAGGGTTTGTGGGTGCCTTGAGTAACTTTTCCAGGGGGAAGCCTGCGGGATCCTCCTTCAGGCAGGCTGTTTGGCCTCTGTTCCCCCGGATAGTGGTGACATGCCATGCGTGTGGTCCTGGGGGCTCATCAAACATTCACTAGGTGCCAGGCTCCCGGGGTAACATGCGCGACCTCTTGTGGTCTCAGGGCCAGGGCTCCGTGCCGAGTGCCCTGGGACAGGAGTGGAAAGTTTTGTGCCTCTGCCTTGCAGCTAAGGGGTGGTTTGGGATGAGAAGGTTCCTGGGCCCCCATCGCTCAGCATGAACTGCCCTCATTACAGTTCATGTCAACCCCCGCCCCAAACAAAACAAAATGAAAATTAGGACACCTAGTTGCATTTGATTTTTAGATAAACATTAAATAATTTTTAGTATATCTCATGCAATATTTGGGTCTTACTTATACTTAAAATTTTTTAGTTGATGTTTATCTGAAATTCAGTTTTACCTGGGCAACACTTTCTGCTGGCAAATGGAGAGAAGGTGTGCTCAGAGACCTGGCTGGCTGTTTAACCTGAGCCCTGTCCTTCCTCACTCTGAGCCTCAGCTTCTCCAGATGCCTCCCCTACAGACCCAGGAGCCAGGGCACAGATGCAGCCTCAGCCCATCACTGAACAGCTGAGAAGGGTGGCACAGGGGATGGGTGGGGCTGGGGCTTCTGAAAGGTGAGGGATCCATGGCCCCTCCCTGTAGACAGCCCCGGCTCCAGGCCTGGGGGAATGGGGCAGTGGGAGAGGGTCTTCTCTTCCTTCTTAAAAAACAATTTCATTTTGAAGCCCAAAAGTTTTAAAAAGTAAGTTAATGAACATCCATGTCCCCGCCCCACCACTTAGCTTAAAAATGAAAACCAAGCCAGGCACCTTAGAACCTTCTCCCTGCCTCATACCCCAACCTTTCTCTGCATTGGCTTCAATTACCACCTCTGTCTGCAACCCTGTCACTGTGTCTCTCCATGTGTTTGTCTCTCTTTCCCTGTCTGGACCTTGCTGGGGAGCCACAGAGCTGGTGAAGGCAGGGCTCAATGTCAAAGGCTGCCCCTTAACCCACCCAGGCCTGGGGCAGCAGTGGGGATGCCCTGGGGCCAGCCTCCTGACACTTGCCCGGCTCTGTGCCCCTGACAGGTATCTGAGATGCCGCTGCTGCAGAAGAAACGCTGGGAGTCAATGGCCAAGGGGCTGGTGCTGGGAGCGCTCTTCACCAGCTTCCTGCTGCTTCTGTACTCATATGCTGTCCCCCCGCTGCACGCTGGCCTTGCCTCCACGTGAGTGGCCCCCCCGGACTGGCCAAGGGGTGGCGGGTGGAGGTGAGGGGCACCCTGGGCCCTGCACCATGCTGTGCTGGGTAGAAATTCCACTGAGGGTAGAACTCACTTTGTAACCCTGGGCCTCAGTGTCCTCATCTGTGGTCATAGGAACAAAGTCTGCCTTATGCGGCATGAGAATCAGATAACCCCATCTGTGTAAGGGCTTGGGTTACCATCATCGGAGGCTTCAACGGGGCTGGGAGGTGGGGGCAGCTTGTGCAAAAGCATGCCATTGGCACAGAGTCTGGATTCAAACTGGGGTCTGTCTGCCTCCACGCCTGGCTCCTATCCTACCTCCCATAGGGCTGCTCAGCCTAGGCCTGTGCCCTTAGTTGGTCGTATCCAGTTGAACTAGAAGAAATGATTGATAGTTGACCATACTTGGCCTACAAAATTTTACGTGGTTCAGCCTAATGCTAATTCATGATAACTGTACAGGGACGCAGTAGCCATAAGTGAGACGAGAACCAGCATGCTCATCTCACTTTGTCCTTACACCAACACCACAAGTGGGGTCTGTTATTTCCCCCATTTCATAGATGAGGAGCATGAGGCCAGAGAGGCCAAACCACAGGCTGGTCTGGACTCCCCCCCTCCCCCGCCCCCCAATCCAGGCTATCCCCCACAGCCCTGCTCCCTAGACACCAGGGCTCGGGGTTCTGACACCTGGGGTCCCCAGCAGCCCCTGAGGCTTCCCTCCCACCCACTCTGTCCCCAGCAGGCCCTCGGAGGGTGCAGCGCCCTGCTCCCCAGCTCCGGGTGAGCCAGAGACAGCGACCGCCGCCAACGGCTCGGTCGGAGGGTGCCAGCCGCGGCGCGACATCGTGTTCATGAAGACACACAAGACGGCCAGTAGCACGCTGCTCAACATCCTGTTCCGCTTCGGCCAGAAGCACGGGCTCAAGTTTGCCTTCCCCAATGGCCGCAACGACTTCGACTACCCGGCCTTCTTCGAGCGCAGCCTGGTGCAGGACTACCGCCCGGGGGCGTGCTTCAACATCATCTGCAACCACATGCGCTTCCACTACGACCAGGTCCGGGGCCTGCTGCCGCCCAACGCCACCTTCATCACCGTGCTCCGCGACCCCGCCCGCCTTTTCGAGTCCTCCTTCCACTACTTCGGCTCGGTGGTGCCCTTCACGTGGAAGCTCAGCGGCCGCGACAAGCTGGCGGAGTTCCTGCAGGACCCTGACCGCTACTACGACCCCCAGGGCTACAACGCCCACTACCTCCGCAACCTGCTCTTCTTCGACCTGGGCTACGACAGCGGCCTGGACCCCAGCAGCCCGCAGGTGCAGGAACACATCCTGGAGGTGGAGCGCCGCTTCCACCTGGTGCTCTTGCAGGAGTACTTCGACGAGTCCCTGGTGCTGCTCAAGGACCTGCTGTGCTGGGAGCTGGAGGACGTGCTCTACTTCAAGCTCAACGCGCGCCGCGCCTCGGCCGTGCCGCGCCTGTCGGGCGAGCTGTACCGGCGTGCCACCGCCTGGAACGTGCTGGATGCCCGCCTCTACCGCCACTTCAACGCCAGCTTCTGGCGCAAGGTGGAGGCGTTCGGGCGGGAGCGCATGGCCCGCGAGGTGGCCGCTCTGCGGCTCGCGAATGAGCACATGCGGCGCATCTGCATCGATGGGGGCCGCGCCGTGGACGCCGCTGCCATCCAGGACGCGGCCATGCAGCCCTGGCAGCCGCTGGGTGCCAAGTCCATCCTGGGCTACAACCTCAAGAAGAGCATCGGGCAGCGGCACGCGCAGCTCTGTCGTCGTATGCTCACACCCGAGATCCAGTACCTGATGGACCTGGGCGTCAACCTGTGGGTCACCAAGCTCTGGAAGTTCATTCGGGACTTTCTGCAGTGGTGACATCCCGCCGGTCCAGCGGCCACCCCCTGCCTGCTCGCTCCCTGCGGAGGGGTCAGGCAGGGACCTGCTGGCCTCCCCCACACCCCTCCTGGTGCCACCCCTGTCCTTGGGGTAAGGTGGGGTTGCTGTGGGGATGCAGCCAGCCAGGACTGGGCCCACGGCACACAGAGAAGGCCTCAGATCAGTATTTGACCAATTATACCTTTTAAAAAAATTAAATCCCCACCCCCCCAAAAAAAATAGAATGTTCTATTTCCTGCCGCCCTTTAAAGGGGAGACCTCAGAAGTAAAGGCATTTGATGTTGTTTTTTTGTTAATCAGCCTCCGTGGTGACTGGGGGGGCCCTAGTGGGGGTTGGCTGATGGGGACTGGGGACCCAAGAGAGCACGGTGCATGCCTGTGTGAGTGTAACTGTGGGACAGAGCCCTGTGGTGTGGCAAGGATTTGGTGTGTTACATGCTGAAGGCCTGTGTGGTTGAAGGACTTCAACAAGCTGCCAGGACCTAGAAGACTGTGTGTTTGTGTGTCTATGTGTGATCATCCAAGGGAATATACCGGTTGTTTACTCCATCTGAACGCTGGTTATGTGCCCGGCACTGGGCTAAATACTTTGTGGGTGTCATCTCAAGGCATCTTCATCAAAACTCAACAATATGGGGACTTTTATTATCTCATGCTAGAGATGAGGAAGGGAGCTCAGAGAGGGAAAGTCACTTGGCCAAGATCACACAGCAAGTAAGTGGTAGGACTGGAGTAGGGGCCAGGTCAGGCAGAGTGTGTGGCCACATGGGGATAGAGTCCATGTGTATGTGTGTGTGTGTGTGTGTGAGAGAGAGAGAGAGAGAGAGAGAGAGAGAGAGGTGGGGAACTCTCAGTGGGGCATTGAGCTGCAGGTCTAGGTCCTGGGCTGAGGGTTCCTGGTACAATCTCATTAATCTCACAATAACCCTTTAAGCCAAGCACAGTAAGTGTCCCCTTTTGCAGATGTGGGAACTGACATTCTGAGAAGGAAAGGGACTTACTCAGTGTCATATCAAACCCAGAGCTAAACCATCTCCCTGGGACCCCAAACCCCTTCCATCTCTAGTTCCTGTTCACCCCATCTCTGCCTGCCTCTTGTCCCACTGACCACTCCAGGCTGCCTCATCTCTGCTAGGCCCTGAGTTTCTCCCTTCCACCCTGGGATTCAGTATATTAATCCAAAAACAATTTGGTATTCAGATATCTGCTGTGTGCCCCAGCCCTAAGCTGGCCCTAAGTGTATAGCAGTCGCAAGTTGGCACGGGGCTCTTCTGGAGCTCGTGTCCAGAGAGGAAGATGGCAGCCAGGCAACCAAGGCACGTTGGGTTGGATCAGTCAGCTTGAGGATGTGTCTGCCTTCCCCAGCCTCCCCAGGGAAACAGAGGCCCTCTCTGGGACTCTTGGGTCTCTAACCAGGAGCCAGTAACCAGCCATAAAAGGCAGAACCCACAGCCAAGTGACCCCACTGGAGAGCTGTTTTTGCCAGGCTCTAAGCCAAGTGCTCGCATACCTTATCAGAATATCCACAACTTCCCATCCTTATAGATCAAAGCTCAGAGAGGTTAAGTGACCTACCCAAGGTCACACAGTGAATTAGTGCCAGAGCCAGAATTCAAAGCTAGATCAGTCAGCTATTAACTTCTCCCTGGGCTTGAGTCAATCTTCCTCTTGGGAGTGAGCTTCTGGTCCAATCAGGGTGACTAAGTGTCTCAGTTTCCTGGGACTGTCTCAGTTTTAGCACTGAAAGGTCCCACATTCCCACAAAACTCCTTGGTCCCAGGCAACCAGGATGGTGAGTCAGTCTGGGAGTAGTTTGACCCTATCAACCTCCTGGAGCCATTGCCTGTACCCTCATAATGTTCTTTGCAGCAAGGAATAAGCACACCTTTGAAGTCTTGATTTAATTAATGTGGAGAGACCTAAGCATGCATAAATTAAAAATAAACAATAAGTAAATCTGAAAATAGCTGTGACTATTCTCAGGAAAAGATGTTAGTGATCCCAAATCTATGAGAAAAGTTTTCCCTTTTATTAATCAAAGATAGATATAACTTAGTGCAATGTGATAATATCCTGGGTTTGTGGAACCCCATAATTATATTTTCTTGGACCCCCTAAGGGCCTAGAAAATATTACATTATTTTTAAAAATATTTATTTTATTGTTTTTGACAGAGACAGAGAGAAACAGAAAGGGGGGGGGGCAGAGCAGTCTCCACAGCTGTACATCATCAGTTTTGGACATGGTTTCATTCCACACAGGTGGGCAGGGGCTGTGCAGGGTGGGAACCGGGCTGGGGCACATGGGAGTCATGCCCCCTCGAGCTGGGGGCTGAACCGGGGCCTCCACATGGGAAGCTTGCCCCGGCGAGAACCGAATGAGGGGCCTCCCACACGGGAAGCACACCCCAGTTCAGCATATGGGCCAAACAGGCCGGGGCCAGGACTCGATCCTCATTCCCCGGAGCTGCAAAGTGAACGCCTAACCTGCTGAGTCATTTCAGCTTCCCCATATATTATTTTTTTAAATAAAATTTAAAAACTAAAACAAAACAGTTTACTCATTTCTCCCACCCTCTACCTCTGGCAATCACCAATCTGTTCTCTGTATTTATGAGCTTTTTATTAAATATATATGTATGTATATATATATATATATATATATAATTACATTATTTATTATTATTAATACTGGCATATCTAAGCCCTTAGGGATCCAAGGAGAACAAATCTGACAGATAGTAGATACCAAGAATGTAAATTACTTTATTAGTATTTATCATCTACCTAGTTTGTTTTAAAAGCATTATAGTTATTAATTATTTTATTAATATAATGAATATTTTTATACTAAGTAGTTGCCATGTACTGAGCAACCACTCTGTGCTCAGTTGGGAGCCATGTTGGAACATGCACAATCCCCTTTGCTCCTTCAGGAGGTGACTGAACACAGACAGCCTGAGCAACCAACCATCCCAGGGTCACCCAGCCAGGCAGCCATAGAGGCAGAATGCAAACCCAGGTCAGTCAGGTGCCAAAGTGATGCCCACGGCCGCTAGACCTTCAACACCATTCCAGCTGGTCACCTCAGCCTTAGGAATGAGGGCTCTTCCACCAGTTTCTGCGGCCTGTATCTTTCAGGAGTCAGGCTGCTCTTGCTACACCTAGTCAGCAGGGGGTGCCATGGTGTCAAGTTTGGTTTTAGCCAGTCCTGACGTTTTTGTCCAGGTTGGGGTTGTGGGCACTCACAGCAACCAGTCATCTGTATGCCTGACATGTGAAAGCCAGAACCGGGGTCATGGCTGCCCCCTGCTCTGTGGAACCACCTGTTCCTCTGTTATTGGTTGAATCATATCCCCTAAAAAACGATGTTAAAGTTTTACCACCACCACCACCACCACCACCACCCCACACTCCCCCACACCCCCCGCCTGAGTTTCCTGTAGCTGAACTTATTTGGAAATAGGGTCTTTGTACACGTAATCAATATGAGATCATTAGGGTGGTCCTAATCCACTGTGGCTGGTGTTTTTAGAAGAAGTGGAAACGGCATGTGAAGACAGACACATGGGGACAATTACATGTGAATAAGGGCAGAGGTTGGTGTGATGCAGCTGCAAGCCAAGGAATGCCAAGAGCCAATGCCACCTCCAGAAGTTGGAAGAGGCAAGGAAGGATTCAGCAGAAACATGGCACTGCTGACATCTTGATTTCACAATTCTAGCCTCCAGAACTGTAAAATAATAAATATCCATTGTTTTAAGCCACTCAGTTTTGGGTATTAATATTTTGCTATAGCAGCCCCTGGACACTAACACATTGCCACACCCTGTCCCTGTGGACTCCCACCCCACCTCCCCCAGGCTCAACCCTATAAGCCACCCTCCCCCTGAAGCCAAAGGCCATCCTCTGCTGGGAGCCCTCCAGGGTCCAGGGGGTGAGGATCACTGGGGGCCATCTTGGAGATAGCTGTTTACTTCTATCTTTTGAGCACTTACTCTGTTTCAGGCACTGGATAAACCAATGTTTGTTTGTTTTTGCACAACAATCCAATGACATAGGTTCTATTGCCAGCCCAATTTTGCATTGGCTGAAACTGTGGCTCAGAGACATTGAGCCATGACAGAAGTCACTCAGCCAATGACAAAGCCAGGTCAGTCTGACTTTAGAGGCCAATTATTTAACATTTTTTCAGAGAAAGAGTTTGGGAATGAGGATAGGAAAAAGCTTTGCCTTGAGATAAATGTTGGAATTCTAGGAATCTGAATGCACAGACAGGAGAACGTTTCTCCACAGCCCCGAGAACGTGGTTGCAATTCCCACATTCAGTCTCCCTTCTGACAGGGACAGGCTGGGATTGCTTTTGGTTGCTATGAGGAACCCACTATGAAAGCATGTTGATTATCTCACCTACCCTTACTATTGCAGACTACACAGGAACTCACTTCCCTGATTGTACAGAGAGATCCCAGAATGCTTAGGATGTGAAGAGAAGCCGTTGTATACCTGTGTGGGCAGCTTGCCTCCGAGCTTGGTGTGTGATTTATCTAACTTATGACACTTTCCAGCTCAGGTAGTTCCCTCCACCTAGAATGCCTTTCCACCTGCCACCAAGTCAGAAGAGAATCCTGACTCAGTCCCAGAGACGGAGGTCTTATCCCATTTATACCTCTTACTAGCAGGGGCAGGTGACTTCCTCCTGCTGGACTTCAGTTTCCTTGTCTGTTTATGGGGAACTAGACTCTCTCCTCTCCCCACCTTTCAAGGTTGTCATGAGGCCCAAATGAAGTCAATGTGAGGACCAGTCCTGAGGCTCTGAGGACCAAGTGAAACCAGTCAGTTCTCACCAGTCAGAGGGCACTTAGCAAAAGTGCTGCTAATAAAGCAGGTCAAAGTGGAGTGAGCCAAGACAAGAGGGACAGTGTGGGCTCTGAGAGAGCTGAGAGATGGCCCTGGCAGCTGGCTGGCCCCAGGGCAAAGGACCGCTAACCTAAAAATAATAAGACCTTTCAAAGTGAGAGGCAACACGCATTTACTGGGATCAATAAGAATGGCTATCCAGGTGTACTGATTCAGGCAGAAGCCCAAACAATGTTCTGATTAGGTGACAAAGGCTGTGGGTACTGGTATTTATGAGAAAGGGAGGGGGAACAATTATATCCATAGAAAAAAAACATTTCTATTGGTGCAGCAATATAATACAGTGATGCTAATTCTAAATGTTTTTAATTTTCCGTTCTGAAGTCATCTGTCCAAGTAGTGGTAGTGACTACTTTCTTATTATCCTTGCAAATAATTTTTGGGGCCACAAGTTTGCTTAGGCCGAGTCCAAAGGATATTTTGCCCTGTTTTAACATTCCAAAGGTTTGAGGCATAAGGCAGGCAAGGTAAGTCCTCTGACTACTCAGTTCCAGCTCCATTTTATTTATTTGTTTGTTTGTAATTGTTTTTTGACAGAGAGAGAGACAGACAGAGAGAAGGGGGAGGGCCCAGAGCAGTCTCCACAGTTGACAGCATTTGTTTTCTATATAGTTTCACTCCACAGGTGGGTACAGGGCTGCGCAGGGCAGGAACTGGGCCGGGAGCCTCCTGCATAGACCCCGGCAAGAACTGAACTGGGGACACACCCCAGTTCAGCATATGGGTCCACATGGGCTGGGGCCAGGATTCGATCCTCGGGCTCCGGGGCTGCAAAGTGAGTGCTTAACCCACTGAGCCATCCCAGCTTCCCCTCGTCTCCATTTTAAAGTAGCTCCATTTCTGTTATCGTTTACAGGACTGCTAAGACCTGCCTACCTGCCGCCTGCAGGGACGGCTAAGTAGGACATGACTCTCATTTGTTGATAAAATCCACTGGGAGCTTTTCTGATTATAATATCAGGGTATGTTTAATATGAGAAATCTGAAAAGTATAGAACAAGAAAAGCACACAAAGGGTTATACAAATCACCCCTCATTCTACCATCACTGCCATGAGGTAACTTTACATGTTTATATACAGTGTTCCCTCGCCACTTCGCGCTTCATGTTTTGGGCCTTCAGTGCTTCGCGGGGTTTCCCAAAATATTCCTCAAAAAATAAAAATGAAAAAATACAACCCTGTCGGCAGCCACATGGCGGAAAGGAGCGTTGTTTCATGTGGATGTGCGAGAGAGAAGGATCCCTGCATGTCAAACAAAGAGATGAGTTGACTCAGAGTCCATCCCACGGGCTCTCATAAAGGCGCGGGATTGATTTCCGGTGCGACATCGACCCATGAGAGCACGAGTGGATTCATCCCTGTGAGTTGATTGTCTGCGCATCATCGCAGCCTCACCTAGCATCTTCTCTTGTTGTATCTCGCCAGTCTTGTCCATGATGTTGACTGTCTCACATACTGTATTTTAGTGTTGTGTTGGCGATCACTTGTTTTGTTTAAGCGATCACTTTTTTTATTCATTAAGCCCTTATAATGCCGCCTAAGCGCTGTGCCCCTGCGAAAGCTTCCTCCGGGGCGCCCAAGAGGAAGAAGATGATGACCATCAGCGAAAAAGTGAAACTTTTAGATATGATCAAAGAGGCCAGAAGTGATGCATCTGTGGCACGCCATGACGGGGTGAATGAATCTACAGTGCGGTCCATCAAGAAAGAGGAAGCAAACATCCGCAAAACTGCTTCAATCACCTTCAATAAAGAAGCGAAACGTGTGGTAACTCCGCGTAATAACAGAATTGTGAACATGGAAGCTGCACTGGCATTGTGGATGGCTGATTGCAGGAAAAAGACAGTGAGTTTGGACACTAATACGATCAGGACAAAGGCCAAAGCTCTCTACGACCAAATCTTACCCGATGACAATGAAAAGGCTGAAGAAGGTGCTGACGGACCTCAAGCCAGTCCTAGCGCTGCCAGGAGTGATTCGCCTCCTCTAGGAGGAGGCTTTTCAGCCAGCAAAGGCTGGTTCGAAAAATTTCAAAAAAGATACGGCCTCAGAAACGTGCTTCTGTATGGTGAGGCTTCCTCTGCTGACAACGATGCTGCTTGTCGTTACGTGGAGGAAAAGTTTCCTAACCTCATCAGTGAGGGAGGCTACCCCTCCCTCACTGAAAACGAAGAGGAAGACGAAGAAGAAAC